>SSNS01000376.1:0-160000 GCA_006937985.1 Aphyosemion australe
GTTAGCTGATTACATGAGAAATGTTTTGTGCAGTACAGATGTGTCAAATGCAAATTTACTGCCTCCAGGTTCTGTCTTTTTCACAGGATCCATAACACCTAAAACCAGAAGAGTGGATCGTCATGAAGCTATCAAACGCAAGAACTGGTCCAGTGCAAAGTAGGAGGGGCCATATATACCAAGTTCTGATGACACCAATAAAAGTCAAGATCACCGAAAGACGCAGGTTGGATCCATCTCAGCCATTTTAAGGTACAGAACGTCCTGACACCTAGACCGTGGTCAGGAGGCAAAGTCTGACTTCAAAGGGGGCTTGTCCTTATAGTGGGCAGGTCATCTCAATGTCAGTGAAGATTCCAGAGGCTTCCTGCTCACATTACTTCTTAGGTGTTCCAGGGGCTCTGTAACCTGAGCAGCAATGGGAACTCCACACCAGAAGTGGTGGATTCTTGGCTGTGCTGTGGCTGTAGCATGCATTCTCTTGTACTTCCTGCAACATGGCAAAGACACTGAAAATTCACGAGGTCAGAGACTCGTGAACCAACAGATAAACAAGTGGTTACACCAATATGGTGGGAACCCCCCAAATGACATGAATTTATGGATGAGATATGTCGAGATGATGGAAACGATGACAAACAACAGTGATTGTTCAGTGATGCCCAAATCTTCTCATCAACTTACATTATATGGGAAGTCAATGACCTATAACAAAACCTCCTGTGTGACAACGATACTGACAGCTTACAAGGAAGAAGAAGACAGGTTTTTTTTTACAGGGGCTCCCATAAGGAATATCCCCATGCCTACGCAACCAACGGTTGATGGCAACTGATGAACACAACTGCACACCTAGCCAACTTTACCAACTGCTATGTGTGTGTGCATCTGCTAACCTCATCACAGACAAGTGGCTGAGGCCTTATAATGTGACACTGTCAGGAAAAGTGTGACCCAACGTCGAGCTCTGTGCAAGTCTAACATATCGTATGCAATATGTCTGAATAACAACACAACCTCCAGATGTAAGAGAAGCTCCAAATCCCAGAAGAGCCGAGGGACAAAGTTTGGTGCTAGCCCTGACTCCACAAATTGGGGTTAGTGAAGTGAGACGCCACGTGGAAATCAACAGAGTTGCCATACTTCAACATATCACCTGAATTATCATCGAGAGGACAAAAGTGTGCTAGATGGTGTTACAGAACAGACTCAAATTGAATCGTCTCACTGTATCTACCAGAAGAGTCTGCAAGCACTGAAGAAACCTGCTATACACTTCATCCCAGATGACACCTCGGAAGAAGGAAATATCTACAAAGTCCTACAAGAACTTGACCGTGCTACAACACTACATAGAAAAAGCCACACCAGGGGCATCTCCGACAGACTTGTTCTCCTGAATTTATTTCAGGCCCCTGATGGCAGATGCTTTTTGAAGATCCTGACTCCCCTAACAGTTATTCTTATCCTATTTTGTGTGTTCACAACATGTGTTCATGCCCTGTGTCAAGTCTCATATGAGTAAAATGATAACTAATACTTTTGTTCAATATCAAATGCTACATACTGAAGAACTTCCTGAACCTGATATTACAATTTTAAATTCTCTAAAAAGTGACCTCCAATGATGTTTGCACCGAAAATGAATGTTCAAGTGGTGTTTAACTGATGTTATATGAGTCATTTGTATGTACATATTATTCGATAAATCAGGAGGGAATGTTAGGATTTTTAATAGTAGTTTATCTCATAATATGTGTGTTTTGTCTTAAAGCTTTTGTTTTACCAGTTTGATGAAGATCAACTAAGTGACCTACTTGTTTCTATACCTATGACTGAAACTGCATGAGATTGGAACACTTCTCTCAGTCTCTTATAGAATCACAAGATTCTGACTGAACAATACACCATACATTTACTGTTAGTCACACAATCCTGTGACTCCATACATTCACTGTTAGTTATACTGTCTTGTGAAAAGGTATCTCATGACATGTGAATACTCCTTTGTCTGCTATGTTCAATAAAAGGAAGTTGTGCTGAGGAAGAAGCCAGAGTGAAGCTCGGACATCGCGTTTGTGCTCATGTGTTGGTTTCCTCTCCTTTGCAAAGCTTTCGTAAAAAACATTACTTGTTCTGTGTGATTATTTATGTTGTTATTTTTATAAAATAGACCCAACANTAACTTTGACAATTGAACTCATTTTCAACTTCACTTCAGTTCTAAGGCATGTTCATCTATCAGTTTCAGCTGCTAAATTCACAGTTCAGCTAATTGTGAAAATTTAACTATTAAACTATTCCTACTCAAATATTGGTTGTTTAAACATTTTAGCTGTTCAGTTTTTTAAACTATGGTTATAGATTTCAGATTTTTGCTGTTTAGGAATTTTTTCTTCATTCTTCATCTACTTTTTGTGCTCTATTAAACTTGTTAAATATTTTTGCTCCTAATTCTCCACATACATTCAGCTGATTTTGACATTTAAGCACAATTTAAGCTTCAGTTCATTTCTTAAGCATCTTCAGCTATCAGTTTCAAAACTCAGCATATGCTGCTAAATTCACAGTTCAGCTAATTGTGAAAATTTAACTATTTCACTATTGCTACTGAAATACCAGAAGTTTAAACATTTCCACTGTCCAGCTTTGTAAACTTTGTATGGAGATTTCAGCTTTCTGCTGTTTAGCAGTTTTTCTTGATTCTTCACCTATTTTTTTGAGCTTCATAACATTTCTTAGAGGTTTTTGCTCATAAATCTTCAAATCCATTCAGCTCATTTTGACAATCAAGCTCATTTTAAGCTTGAATTCATTTCTTAAGCACCTTCAGCTATCATTTTAAGCAATTCAGCATTCAAACGCATTTCTGCTAGAAATGCAATTAATCTAGTTATAATTATTATTGGTAGCAGGCTTTAGCGCCTTTAGTTCTACAGTGTAAACCAAATAGAGGTTAAAGTTGTACTAGTTAAAAATACATCTGTTCACAATGAAACATTAGCAAGTCTGTCTGCTCGCATACAGCACCTGTTTACATCTTAAATGTGAGCTTCTGGAATTTTCTAAATGAGTTATGTTTTTTCTATTTTCTGTATTTGGTTGAACAATATTGATTTGAGAAGAAAATCAGGCATATATTTAGCTTCCCATCTACATGTTGTTGCATTACTATTCATTTTTTATTTATTTAAACATATTCTTCATTGTGACAACACATTCTGGTCTAAACTCTATTACCTGGAACATGTGCAGCTAGCAGAAGCTGGTTTCCAATAGTCAGATGCTGTCCACATGGGATCTGTGTTTGGTGAAAAGGTAAAAGTTGCTTTTTCAGGTTTGTGTTCACATTGGAACTGTGTTTTAGCAGATTATTGATACATATAACCGTAAAAAAGAAATTGATTCTTGAACCCTTGGCAACAAAGTAGGGACTACAGGAATGCAAACGTTAACATAAATAATGCAGCCATTAGGAGGGTTAATCATTGTCTTGTGGCCTTAAAGGGAGACTAGGCAGTTTTGGCTTGCTTTGCACCCCCTAGTGTCCGTTTGTAGAACCGAAAGCAAAACTTATCTCCTCGCTGTGCGTTCATCTTTTTAACACCTTAATCCAGGGGTGCCCAATCCTGGTCCTGGAGGGCCCATTTTAGTGGTTTCTCTGCTCTAACACCCTTGATTGAGTGGTTGAATCACCTGTGCAGAAGCTCATCAGGCTCTGCAGAAGCCTGTTAATTACCTGCTGATTGAAATCAGGTGTGTTGAAACAAAGTTGAAACTAAAATATGCTGGATACCGGCCCTCCAGGACCAGGATTGGGCACCCTAACTGCTGAAATGCCTCCTCAGCCTTCATTAGTCTCTACAGGAGCAGTTCATCACTAAATCAAACAAATCAGCTGTGTTCATGATCTAAAACATGCAGGAAACGTGCTGGAAGCAGACTGCAGAGTCAGGCATGTCAGCTCAATTTTTTTCTACATCCCAACAGATCGGACCAGCAACTTTGAAGTTGCAAGTGGAATATTCTGGCCACAGGGGGCAACAGGGGCTGGGTGGCCTTTCATTAACCCTGTAAAGGGTCCTTTTAGTGCATACTGGCTCAAGAAAATTATTTAAAAACATGAAAATTTTGCAAAATGTCCCTTTAAACTTTTTTTTTATAATTTTACATTTTGTTCTTTTATGTCTACCCAGCATGCAAGCTTTATGCACATGCCCTAAGTCGTTCCTGTTTTTCATGTATTCATGTGGCAGCCTTGCCAGGCTACAGAGTTTTAGGTTATTTTGGGTGATTTTTTTGTATGTGAGTAAAGACATTTCTAAAAATGGTGGCATGTTTACCAGGATGTTTTTAGAAGCGAAAAATTAAATGATCATTTTAGGAAAATTACATGATAGTGTGTAAAATTACAAAACGCTTAGGAGGGTGGATCTGCTCACTCCTCTTAAAACATGTATGTTCCATGGCAACACTTCTTTGCAGATGGTATAATGTTCTGATGCAGTATCTAATTTTTCTCCCATCTTCATGAATTTGCTGTTAAATTTTCATGTTTAATCGTCTTTCTGGCTTGTCTGGAATCCCTTGGCAGTGTTGCCTGTTTTTGGACAGCAAATGTTTTTCTTCGTGGAGTTCATCCATGCACACTATTGTTTTCTGATGGTGGACGCAAACGTTACCGCAAGCCAATGAACGAGACAAAGTTATGAATTAGTTACACACTCATTAACAAGAACTTATAAAGGAAACTCATGAACGGATTTGCAGCAACTGCTTGAAACCACAAAGCACATGTGGTGCTGAAATCCTTTGGCTTGATTAATAAACTGAATTAGTCATAACAGTTATAAATGCATTCTGCCATGTCTCTCATATCGCTTGCTTCCTTCCCAGCTGTGTGCTGACTTAACCTAAATAATCAATCTAAAGTGCGTTTACTTTCACAAACCCACTTACTGCTTTGGTCACAATCAGGATGAAGTTGCATGTTTTATTAGTTTTTCAAAATCAATTATTTATTCATTCATTTTCCCAACCTGCTTTATGATCAAGGTCACCAATCTACCAGATCAATACACACACACACACACACACACACACACACACACACACACACAGACTTCTAACATTAATTTAGAGCCACTTTAAAGATGAATGTGTGAATATGCTGCTTTTAAAATAGAGAAAAGTTTAACTCAATTAATATAAATGTTTTTCTAAGTTTCTCAACTTTTAATCTCAGGTAGACATGAAAGGAGAAAATAAATTAAATGGCACCACTTTATATTACGTGATGATGTAAACATGGGTTGACAAGTGTTCAGAGGCAAATGTTGTAAAAAAGAAACATTAATTTTAATCAAAACAAAAGACGTGACACAGGCCAAGAATCTAGCAAACATAAATCAGGAACATGAAGGAGGGTCATAAATATAATTTATCATCAAGAGTAAACACTAAACAACAACAAGACACAAGCCTGACAAAAACAACACCAGTTCAGATTTAGATCAAATTACAAACATTGGGATTACACACATTACAAAGCTCATTGGCTGTGTGTAACAGTCCTATGTCAGGAACTGGCTGAGACTGGACTGAACAGACACAAGTGTGAGTTGGAATGTGGCGTGTTGTATGACCCAAGCATGGAGTTGACTGACACTGGGTTTGTACAGACACAAAGCAGCTCGAATGGAAACGAGAGCGCGTGCAGTTCCAAAATAAAGAGAGTGACTTACTGGTAGTCAACAGGACTGGCACGGACAAAACTGTACTGGAACGCCAAAACAATGACTGAGCCATGAGCTATGAGTCTGACTTCCTGAAATAGTCCTGGGCTGGTGATGTCGGCAGAAAGTCCGGTGTGGGGCATGATGGGAATGACTGGTGGAATGTAGGCTGGTTCTGGAGTTCTGGGGCAGGTTTGGATCTGAAGTGGAGGAGTTCAGGGGTGATCAAAACCAAGGAGGAGGGAGAGGTCGAGGAGCCAGGATCCTGACATCCTGTACCAATCTTCTTTTGGGGTTAAATCTAGATGCAACAGTTCATTATGTCCTTGACCTGATAAAATCCAGTCCATCCAACAATCACATGAAATGTAGCATTGCTGTTTAACAACTATCGCTAAAGGAATAATGTGTAGCCATATTTGTGTTTTAGAATGCTTTTCTCAGATGACATGGGCTTGTTGTAACTCTTCTCCTGCTGCCATTTCTATGGTTTAGTTTTACTGTGTAGTAGGGATGGAGACATTCACTGATCTGAACCGGTGCTTCGTTCATGATGGTTAGCAATGCACCTGTAGCTTCAGTGTTCATCGGATACCTGCTATGTCCTCGTTTCTTCAAGGTGCATTGAATGCACCATCAGTATCTTTTATCTTTTAATCTTTGGATTGGACCCAAATATCATGGAAACAGGTAGGAGTGACTGAAACACACTGCAGGATTTAGCAGCAGTCAAACATTCAGCAGGATCTGGAATTTAAAAACTGTCCCACAAAGGGCTTCAGCACTGTGCTCCCACCTGAGAGGAACTGCAGTAGTGCTGTAAGAACCAGCAAAACACTCCATGTAAGAGCTTATTGGTCAGATAGAACAACTGATGCTTCAAAAAAAATATCCAGTCATGATTTATTATTTAAAATAATCATAAAACATTTGTGTTGATCCTTGTGTTCTGCCCAGAAAACATAAAGTTTAAAATGCCCTTTAAATATCTGTTAGAGCTGTATAAAAGCAGCCACTCTTCAGGAACAGAAATCCTTCAGATACACATTGTCAGATCAGCTGCATGTGTTGACATCCAGTCAGATTTAGAGCATCCTTCTTCATCCAGCGGTTACTGGCAAGGCCAGTGGCTAAAGCCAGATTTCCTCGAGCAGTCCTTGGGCCATCACAGGAACCAATTGACAAGTGAGGAATCTGTGCAGGAGCCAATCAGTGCCACCTGCTGTGCAGAGGAGACAGCAAACATTTTTATTTAAGAGTAGCAGATTTACTGGGAGCCCTGGTGTCTGTGTTGTGAGCTGGTAAAATGACCAGGTCTTGACAAGACTTCAATTCACGGGTCACGAAACATGTCAGGGTAATGGCAGGAAGGTTGAGAAGCACACTTAGCTTGACAGGTTCCTTTTAATGCTGGCTGCCTCCAAGCTGTGATCCACGTGATGCGGCGCACATACAGATTCACTTTCGGCAGACTTGGTTTGCATGTCAATTTGCTCTCTAATGTCAATCTGTGTCTGCACAGGCGTTGGTGCTTTTTGTCACTGTGCTGATACTGAGCACATAATCAGTGGAATATTTCCCAATTGCTCTGATAAAATAAATTGTTGCAGGTGCATAAAGATTGTCTCAAAGAAATAAATGAAAGTCCTGAAAATTTAATTTGAGACATTTCTTTTTATGTCATGGTCTCTAATCAGTGATTACCCAACGTGGTTTGATAGCAAATTATTTCTTGCTCAATTGAGGCTCTCTAAGAGGTGACTTCATCACTGGTGCTTGAAAGACATGGCGCCCCTGAGTAACAAATGATTACCTCTGAATGAATCCCTAAAGTCTTGCTCCTAATGCAAAACAATAGGTAGTCAGAACAGGGAAACTGCACTTTGCTTCAAGATCTTTTTTTTTTGTTCCCAGCATCATTTTTTGCTTCACTGATCTATCACTAAACAACAGCTGCTGAGCAGAAGCCAAAGAGACGCACTGCAGGGAGGACGAGGCAAAGTGGGAGAGGGAGAGACATGGAGATAGCAAAAGAGAGGGAGGAAAGAAGAGAAAAGGCATCTAAAACCGGAGACAGAGGAGCTTTAAGAGGCGAGGTCACCGGTGATAGCCTGGAGCTCTTAGGCAGTGGTGGCCCACTGAGAAGAGGAGTGAGAAGAGGGATCCTGGCAGGTCTGCCTCTCTCATGACGGATAACAAGTCACCTGAAATGGCTTCCTGGGTGGCAGCCATTAGACAGACAATTTGCAATCATCCCCGGCCCAATTTCTCTCACCTTCTCCCCATCTCTTTCTCTCTCTCTTTTCTCATATTACTCAGCTTCTCGCTCTGGTGCCCCATAGACCTTGGCAGCTTGAGTGACAGGGACTTAACTAGTCCAGTCACACAAACGTGGGAGAGGAAATGAGGAAAAGAGAGGGGAGAATTTCATTCATCTCGCAAATACCAAATCACCTCTGCTGCCTGGCCCATTTACATATTCCCTTCACAGTCTCTGTAGTCCAGGTGCACGGTCCTGTTCCCAGTTCATCCCATCTGGCACTCACTGGCTCAGTGCGACAGCACGGAGGCAGAAAGCAGAGGTGTAACTACAGCAGCAGATGTGAAAGCACAAAGACCTGGACTATGAATTACCACAGAAAACAAGACAGAAGGCTACATATGGAAGCTGATCTGATCTCTGCCACTTAAACCACCTTATATACAGTAGTCAATGAAATAGGATACGTTTTACTTTTTGAAATCCATCCTTTTCCACGGCTGTGCTCTTCTTTAAGATAGTGGTTGATTATTGGAAAACTCCCTTTTCTTTCTTGAGCATCTGCTCTAAAACACCTTCTGGAGTGAAATGAATACATTTATTTGCCTGCAGCCTTTTTTGACAGCTTTACTAATTAGATTTACTATATTAAATTTCCATATAAAATGTTTGTTGACAAGATAAGACTACTGTCACACACATACATAATTCAGCCTTTTAAAATTACAACAAAAGTGTCACGTGTCACCAGCTGACACACACGTTTGATGTGAGATGCTGGTTTGATTTGGCAGCTGGGTATTTATTTTTATTTTCTTTCAGGATTCGGAGGTTATCTGTGCCCTAGATTTCAGATGTATGCCTAAAACAAGTTTTTATAAGTGCTGTGTTAGCAAAACAGCTCATGATCATTTGTATGTGCTTAACAAGCACAGAAAAAGAATTCAGTTTGGTGAAAACAAGCATGGCATACTTTTCTATCACTTTTGTATTTTTTCAGCAGGAGTTGATAACGATGAATAACCTAACATCTTAACGTGACAAGTGCAGGATATAAGAGGTGCTAAAATAGTGAACTAAAAATCTGCCTCACTGTGTTATAGACAACAATGTCTATAACAGTCCCACTCACTCCGATGGACACAGAACTAAAAACTGAATGGATACGAGTCACACGACTAAAAGGGAAAACAGAAGACATCAACTCCAGTGTTGTTTTTCCTTTCCACTTTAATTATAACACTTTTAGTTCCAACTGTTTATTTTTCGCGAAATGAAATCAAAGCCTCTGATGCAAATCAAATAGATTGTGTTTAACCCACCCACAGATAGGTTACACTGCAACTATGTGAAATTAACCCTTTGACTGCCCCACCAAGAAAAATACAATGAAAAAATTATTTGTTTATATTTTCTATTCCTTTTGGTCAATAAAGTTAAAGTCCCAAGTCATCATCACACACTGGTGAAATTACATCTCTGCATTTGACCCATCCCCATGGTGGGGAGTGGTGAGCTGCAGCTGTGGCCGCGCTCAGGAACTATTTGGTGGTTTAACCCCCCAATCCAACCCCTTAGTGCTGAGTGTCAAGCAAGGAGGCATTGGGTCCCATTATTTCAAAATCTGTGGTATGACCGGACCGGGAATCGAACCCTGACCTCCCAGTCCCGGGGCGGACACTCTACTACTAGGCCACCAGAGCTGGTTAAGCTTGAAAATGATCACATTCAATCATTTTTTTTTTATAAACACCTCCTAGTTTATTAAATATTACCCATACCAAACGGTTGAGATGTATGTCTATGGAAAAGATATAAAAAGTACAACAGACATAACAAGTAGGGGAAAAAAGTAAAGATTATACTCATTTTAGAAAAAAAATAACCACCCAAGCCTTTGACCCACTTTATTTTGGTAGTAAGACATCAAACATTGTTGGATTTCATTTCATCAGTGGAGATTATTCTAACAAACCACACAGTGTAAAAAAATACATAAATTTAGATCAGAAACATTACATAAAACTACTGAAAAAGTTGCATAGAACATGCAAATTTACTTTTGACCTTTCACTGTAGTGTTGAAACAGTATAAACTTTTTTTTCAGATTTCTGTCATTTCTACTTTGCACTGGAAAGTAGAGAACACATTGACATAGTTCTTGCTCTTTTCTTTTCTCATTTATGATGCAACTGCACCATTTCACCTTGATCATCAGAACCTCTGGTGGTATACTGCAAAGCATTCCTGATTTGCATTCAAGCACAGAAAAACGTTGCATTTTTGGCGCTTCCATCTTGACACACCCTTTGGACAGTAACTGCATCGGCCTCGCTTGTCACAGTGAAATGGCCAAAGCTGTCGCATCACACATCTGGTTGTGAGGGTCTTGTTGTGTGGCTTTTCTTTGATGGTGGTGGAGAGCCCTCACCTATGGTCACGACCTTTGGGTACATGGGAACATGGATACAAGCGGCTGAAATGAGTTTTCTCCACAGGGTGTCTGGTGATGGTTATATTTCTACATGCCATTTCAAACTATATTTTGAAAACAATTACAGAAAATGAGTAAATCTTTATACTTCAGAAATCATTATAAAAGATTTGTCCTGGAAAACATTAAAACATGTAATATTTACATGTATAGATCATTAAATGATTTTATTTCATGGAAAATAGTCAATTTAACATGTTTAAAAAGAAATTCTAAACATTAGCTTAGTTTTGCTAATCTTACCATCAATTGACAACTCAACCGTTTGGTTGAGCATGTTTTAGAAAAATTATTACTAATTTACTACAGTTGGAAAAATGTACTTTACAAAAAACTAGCTAAAACAGTCCAAGTGTAGAGAGTGATTTTCTTGTTTCTGATTTCCTGGTTGGAGGGCATGACATGAGGCCTGCGATTTCTTGACAGAGTGCCATCTAGTGGATTTGTTTTAGTATAACACAACTCAACCAAGTGGTAGAGATGGCTCAATAAGGTAGAGTTAAGTTAGGTTTCCCTGTCCATTAGATATAGTGTCTTAAAATATGCTCCACCAAATGGTTGAGCAGGCAGAACACTTGGCAGTTTTGGATTGTTTTTAGCACCCCCTAGTGTTCATTAGCGAAACCAAAAGTGAAACTTATCTCCTCGTTGAGCGTTTGTCTTTTTAACTCCTTAGTCTAACTGCTGAAATGTCTCCTCAGCCTTCATTAGTGCCTACAGGAGCGGTTCATCACTAAATCAAACAAATCAGCTGTGTTCATGATCTAAAACATGCAGGAAACATGCTGGAAGCAGACTGCAGCGCCCGCCAATCTGAAGTTGCAAGTGTGGTATTCTGGCCACAGAGGGTGGTGAGGGTCTGAGTGACATTTTATTAACCCTGTAAAGAGTCATTTTAGCACATACTGGCTCAAGAAAATGATTCAAAAATATGAAAAAGTTGCATAGTATGGCTTTAAGAGATGATTAAAAACTATATAATATATACTCACTATATAATAGGAATTTTATCAGGAAGCAGTTAAATCAGCATTTTTGGACCTACATAGTATCATTTTTTCACTAGCTTGATGAACTAATCGACCAAGTCGAATCACAAAGTGGGTGACTCCCATCTTAAAACCTTTTCTATCTCAAATTTATCATAGCACTACTGAAAGTTATTTAATGCACCTTTACAGCAGCATTAATCTAATGTTACACAGTTTCTCAGGCAGAAATATTAGAATACTCCTGCAGGAAGTGCCCCAGGCAGCACTGGGGACAACTGCTGCTGCTGCAAGTATAAAATTTGGTAAAAACTGTTGTGTGAAACTGATGGTGATGTAAGGGTTTTTAAAACTACAGTTGCATAAATCGCTATAAACCATTTGAGATTAAGTTATTGATTAATAAAATGTATGTTAATATCTATCTTACCTAAGCTATAGCAGAAACTATAGCTTATACATTACTACAGGGTTGTGGGTTTTATGAAATAGGTCTATATTGGATTTGGTTTGTGTAACAAGGACAAAGTGATGGTTGATCACATACATACTGGTTGTTTGAAGGGGTGTCCCATTTTTTAGAGGAATATTTCAACCACTTCCCATCAGATGTTTGAATTAAGAACCGGTAATGAGTAGCAGTGGAAGTAACTCAAGTCTGGGGGTTTAAACTTTGTTAATAAAATAACTTTTCCAGGTAGTTTTTAGCCTAAATAACCATCTTTATTTAGTTGCACAAATCTTTACCTAAAAGTTCACTTTCAGGACAAAACCGTGACCCCGGTTTTTTGGAAATGAGGAGAAGAAACTTTGCTTTAAAGTGGTCCTCTCCTATTTGTAGTCATGAGTGCCTCTTTAGCTGCTTTACTTTGTTTTAACTTTACACAACTATTTCATACTTTTACACCAACTTCAGACATTTAAGTCATGAAACACCTAAAAGAAAAGGAGAGATTAGTTCCCTGAGTTTACCCCTAAGACTGGCTCCTCAGGCCTTTTGATGTTTCCTAATGCTACCCATCTTCCCTGGGAAAAGCCAAAGCCAAGGTTAAAAATCAAAGAACACAACACTACTGTGTGCATTAAACTCATCACATTTCAACAATGGAACACAACTGGTTGCAGCCTTTGCTCAGCAAGATGAATCTGTAGGTAGCTGTTGGTGAGGATCTCAAATGTATGCTATGCTGCTCTAACCTGATCTATGTTTCAAGCAATCCCAAATTTGCACCCAACTAAATACAAGGTTATGGATAAATATTTTATAGATACAATTCAAAGGGATGATGTTGGTGTGATTTGATGGGTTTATCTAGCAGACGTTATGCAAAACTGATGATAAAAAAACAGAATGTTAGCAAGTTTTGTTTAAATGTTGCTAAGCTGAGCTTTATCCAGTGAAACTTACCCTTACAACTGCAATAGGAGCAAGAACACAATTAGATACAAAAATTATTTTACTGCCACACATTTTTCCTTGAGATAATTTTCATAAATTTGACAAAATACATGGAATATTTTTGCCCCACCAAAAATCAGAATCTTTATTGTCATTAAATCAATGCCAGAAAGACAACAAAATTAAGGTGCACAAGAATAAAAGCACATTCACACAAGTTAAAGAAAACGCTATTAAAATATAAATATAGACAAGACCAATATAGTTCCTCATTCATGTATACTACACATTGCACTTTCCCTTAGACAGTGTTGGCACAGAACGTAGAGTAGCTTAACATTCAACTGACCAGTTAGCTGTGTTCAGCATAGTGATGGTTGAAGGATAAAAGCTGTTTTTAATCTATTAGTTGTTGTCTTTATGGATCTGAAACGTCTACCTGAGGGCATCCATGTCCTGGGTGTGATGGATCCTGAAGGAGAAACATCAGGAGCTGTGGAGATCTTCAAGGGAGGGGAGAGGACCGCCGATTATCCTCTGTGTGACCTTAATGACTCTATGGAGCTCCTTTTCTGTGCTAGTGTGTAGCTGGAAAACCATGCACAGGGACAGTAGGTCGTGAGGCTCTCAACTGTGCAACGGTAGAAGGACACAAGCAGTTTCTCTGTTAGGTTATTTTTCCTGAGGACCCTGAGGAAGTAGAGATTCTTTGCTACATCCAGTGTGTGTTGCAGGTCAGGTCCTCGTTGATGTCTGAAACCCTCTCCACAAAGACCCCATTTATGATGAGTGGCTGGATGTTCTTATCTGCCTTCCTCCTGAAGTCCACGATGAGTCCCTTGGCCTTTGCTGTGTTAAGGGGCAGGTTGTTATTTCTACACCACGCTGTCAGCCCCTCTACCTCCTCCCTGTAAGCAGACTCATCTACCCCAGAGATGAACCCTACAACAGTGTTGTCGTCAGCAAGCTTGACAATGGTGTTACTGCGGTGAACCAGAATGCAATCGTGGAAGTAGATGGTATAAAGCAGGGGGCTCAGTACACAGTCCTGTGCTGAGGCTGATGGGTGTGGAGAGGTATGGGCCCACTCTGACCCTCTGTGTGCGGTCGCTAAAGAAGTTCTTAATCCAGAGGCAAGAGACAGATGTGTGAACGTTTAGTCACCAGTCTGTGGGGGAGGATGGTATTGAATGTGGAGCTGAAGTCTATGAACAGTAGCTATGCATAGCGCCCCTTCTGCTCCAGGTGTGGCAGAACAGCGAGGAGAACAGTGGTCACAGCGTCTTCTGTAGACCTGTTTTCCCTGTAAGCTAACTGGTGTGAGTCAAACGTAGGAGGGATGGATGACGTGGTTCCTGGCAAGCTTCTCAAAGCACTTCATAACCACGGGAGTTACTGCAACTGGCCTGTAGTCACTGAGACTGGTGATGGTTGGTTTCTTGGCCAGAGGCACTATGACAGAGGATTTCAGACAGGGTGGCACAGTGGATTGAGACAGGGACTGGTTGAATATACGGTGAAGAAGACCCATGCCAATTGGTATGCACAGTCCTTCAACACCTGCCCTGGGATGCCGTTGGGTCCGGCTGCCTTCCGTGGGTTCACCACCTGCAACGTGCGTCTCACCTCATACTCCCCCACAGTAAAAATGGGGTTGTTGGTAATTGGGTGGCGACCAGCTCACTCTGGAGGGTCCAACTCAAACTGGGCATAGAAGTGATCTGTGGTCAGAGTGGCCCAGGTGTGGTAGTGGTGTGGCCCTGTAGCCTCTTTATCCAGTGTATTTGCTTCTCTGGTGGCTCATTGAATGTGCTGATGGAAGTTAGGGAGCACAGTTTTTAAATCCACGTAGTTAGAGTCCCCAGCAACAACACGCACGACATCTGGGTGCTTGGACAGCTGAGTGCTAATGCTGCGGTGTAAAGTTCTGTATCCAAATTAGCATTAGCATCTGGTGCTATGTAAACAGCGGTGATCATGGCCACAGTAAACTCCCTCGGTAGATATATGAGTCGGCATCTAACAGTCATATACTCCAGGTTCAGGGAGCAGAAACTGTCTACAGTCTCTGCGTTTGGACACCAGCTGTTATTTATGTACACACACACAGGAAAAAAGAGCAGATTTATGACCTCCAGCTTACATTCTGATTGATTTTTTTATCACAATAAACTCTCTTAAAATAATCAAAGGAGGCTATTTCCCAACAAGAGGCAGAACCAATGAACAGTGTTGTAATCAGAAGTGAACTGAATGGGAGGTGTGCGGTTCGACTGCAGGCCCCGTAGGCCACATGTCGAAATATCCTTAGGCAAGATACTGAGGCCTGAAGTTGCCCCCAGGGCGCCATACAAATGGCAGACCACTGCCCCTCAGGGATGAGTCAGATACAGAGAAATAATTTCCCCAACAGGATCAATGAAGTAGAAAAAATGCAGGACTAGAAGACTTGGGCATTTCTGTGACTGAACTAAGAATCACTTAAATGTCATATCAGCAGAATATTTAAAATGATGTGAAAATCTAACAGAAAAAGAGAAGGAAAGTATCTGTCAATCATAATCTAAAGAGAGGAAAAGAACAGAAAACCAAAGACCATATTTACTGGGAGAGTTGATTGGTATTACAATTCAAAAATCAAAATGTGGGTATATTTAAAAACAAAGAAAAGGAAGCTAATTAATGATTACTACACACAGGATCTGGATGAACAATGATTATCTGAGCTGTTGGACAGTAAAACCTGAAAATAAAGCTCACAGAAATATTTAAAAACAACACACAGAGATCATAAAGCAGAACTCTGATTTACTGCAAATAACAAGACCTTAAAATCAACACAAAATCTAAAGCCCAGTTTATTTATGCAGCAACATGTCACAAAAAGGAGTTTCAGATTTTATACCAGTTGGGTACCAAACGGTTAGCAATTTGCAGTCATGCACTTAACATAAACATATCCTGCAGGAACTGCACGCATCATTATAGACAAGCAACCCTGCACAGAATCAAACTGCTTTATTCCATTGCCAACACTATTATATATCGTTATTTACTGATTTTGGCACCATATGTGTCCCTGCAACCATTTTTGCATCTAAGTATCTACACCGAGGAGTGCATAAAGAAAACATGTGAAAGCATAGGTTTAAAAGATGATAGATTGAATATCTCCACTTTCATTTGTTGTTAAGAGTAAAATCATGATGTATTTTTACAGGCACTATGTTTTTCTTTTTGTTTTGTTTGTTTTTTGGGAGTCTGTGAACTGTGAATGTGGAGATGAAGTCACTCATCTGTAGGATAAACTATTTAACGTACTTTTTTTTTCCCTTTGATTCAAGTAAAAGTCCCACTCTTTTACTTGGATGGGGTAAGACTTAAAACCTGTACTGGAACCAGTCACTAGGGGATATTTTGGTTATATCTGTTGTTGTACAGAGCAAATGAATGCAAGCTTGACAAAAATCATTTTTGTAATTTCAAAAGTTTACTTCTTTAGATAAAATTATCCATGTTGAAGAGTTTCCTAAGGTTGGCCTCCAGACAGCGTCAGTAGAGATGGATATGGCAGACCTGTGGCACAGACCCAAAAACATGGGTCCAAATGAACCAAAACCACACCGCTCTGGTTTCACCTAACATGAAATTCTGAAAAACTAAACAGAAGGGCAACCTAATTCAAATCCAGGTACATTAACTCTATTTCAGTCATCTAAGGGAACTCAGCTGCGGTAGATGGAAGGAAGCATTGTGAGGTGATCTTGGAGTAACGCATCATCAGGAATCTCACTTAAAAAGGGAAACATCACAGTCAGCTGAGACAGTGTCCACTGATGAAGATGTTTAAAAATGACACCAAATTATTACCAAAGCAAGTAAAGCAGTCAGAGGCCAAGGTTTGATTAAACTTACCAGAAAATTGGGCATTTTATGTTTGATGGAGACAGTTGGTCATGTGATCCACCAGTAAAGAGTATAAAAAACAAAGATCCAGCTGTTAAGAACTCCTCTCTGAAACATCAGATGAGCATTAGTGGATGAGCAGCAATCAGGACTGATGGAGTCTTCCTCCAAAGGTTCAGCCGTCTGTTGCTGCCTGCTGTTGCAGCCCCCACACATCTCACCTACATCTCCCTCCACTCCCATCTTCACAGACAAGCACGCGTCTGCTCGCAGTGATGCTAAAAATTCTAGAGAACAGGAAGTAAATGATGGGCACTGAATTACCACATCAACAGCTGAACACACCGTCCATTTGAGTTCAATAAATACTGGATTCCTCCACATTATTTACCTTCTGCGCTCCAACAGTTATGTCTCCCCCTCCCCCATGTAGTGTTTGTCAGAGGAAAAATGCAGCACACTGCAGACTGAGTCACACTCATCTCCCATTTTCAAACAGTTCTGAGTGTTTCATAAAGAAACACACTGCGCTGTGAGTGTTCATTTCCTTTAATAGCACTTGAGCTGCACAAAATATGGGTATATGAGCTCCGTAGGAAAACAAGTATTAGAACAAAATGTCAGTTAACGACAATGTTGACAGAAACACCCGAGGGAAAGAGGCAAGGGAAATGAAAGGTGGTGTTAGAGAAAGTTAAAAGACTTCTATAAAGAATTATTCCTGCCATTTCCAATCACAACAAGTTTAAATAAAACCTCAAATAAAAGAAAAGAAAACTTCTGTTAACACATTTAAAGTCCAAGCTGACTCGTTTTTTTCTACACATCTGTAGTGGTCTCTAGTATAAATGAATGCCTTGTGAGTCGATCTCTGTGGAGAAAAAACACTCTGGTGCTCCTGTTTCAGGATGTAGAAGTAAGCCAGATCAGAGGTAGAAGAAGAAGAAGAAGAAGAAGAAGAAGAAGAAGAAGAAGAAGAAGAAGAAGAAGAAGAAGAAGAAAGGAGAAAACGAAGAAGACACAGAAGAAGAAACAAGATAAATATTACAAGGTGCTTCACAAGAACAATAAAAATTATTTTTAAAAAACATCATAATAAAAAATGGGAGAAAAAGGGAAAATTAGTTACAGAGTTATTCACATAGAGTTTTATGGTTATTTACAAATCTCACGAGCAGCAGCAGTATAATGTAGCTTAGTGCATCCAGAGATGGAATCCAGAAGGAACATTTCTGCTAAAATAACCATGTAATGCAAAATATAGAGAAGTGTAAAGTTTTAAATGATAGCACTTGCAAAGACTGACTTTTGAAGGTTGTTGGCAGAAGTCCAATTCCATAATCTATAATGGGAGAGATAAAAAAAGATTATTTATACTTGTTACTCAGAATTCTGCTTGAAAATGACTGAAGTGTTCTTTTAGGTGTGCTTGTCTGTGGCATAGTTAGCTCTGGATCTCAGACAATAACAAACTCCCCTCTTTTCATTGCCTGTCTTAAATTTTCTGTCTGAGTCATTGGCACACGTGGGCCCACAGCAGCAGTAGTTAAACCGTTGCTCAGATATTGCTGTTTTGATTTAATTTGCACTCAGTGTGTTATTTGGAGGAATGCAGAACAGGCAGGGGGCTGCTTCCAAGAAGTATTCAGTGAGCATCTGGCTCTCCCTGATGCCACTGTACTATTTAGCTGTCTTTCAAAGACTAAACTTACACCCATAAAGCTTTTAATTCCACCTTAATTGAAGTCAGCAGCGCTCTGATGCTTTAATACACTGCAGAATCTAATATTTTCTCCTTGTGGTGTTTCACTCTGTGATACTGTGTACTGATATGGATGCTAAGTAATGAAGAAGTCAGCTGGGGGCAGCTAACATACCAGTCACAATCACATCATTATTCTCCCATTAGGTATGAGCCTTTTAAACCTTTTCTCTTGATGTTTTCTGGTGTTATAGGTTACCGTCATGGCCTTATTTCAAATTAAAAGTTCATAATAGGATGTGGATCAGAAAGGACACATTTTGCTTTCCAGCCATTGGGTTGATGGTTCCATTCTTACACCTTGTGGTTGTCAAAACGGGTAAAATGATGAACATTGCACCTAAATGTGCTTTTCTGCACAAAAGGTGCACATAGATGAGTGAATGAATTTGGTGAACTCAGTGACACATGAATGTTTTCATCTAGCTGAGAAAAATGAAAACTGAGCCAATCAGCTGGATTCCATAGTTAATATATAAAACTATAAACATTTCATTGAGATTGATGCTGAGAAAGGCAACAGGAAGGAGTAAAAAAGTTCAGACTTTAGTGGATAAATGCTTTGAAGTCAACATGATATGAAAGTGACAGGCTGAAATAAAGATGGGACAGCTGGAGAGTGAGCTAGGAGTTGGGAGTGTGATGGACTGAAGAGCTCACAGATTGACATGTGGCATTCTGAATGACATTCCAGGACCTGGGTTTGTGGTTTCTCAGTCTTTCAGAGTTCACACTCTCTTCAGATTCCCAAACACGTGCTCTCAAAAACAGATTAAAGTTATTAAAATATCTGTTTTAACCAATGAAATAGAAACAGCACTCCCACCTGAACCTGTTCGTACCTGTCCGTATGCTCGAATGCAAAAAGCACTCAGAGTAGATCTTTGGTGAGGTTACATTTAGAACATGGCAGTCTGTTTGTGTGTTTGTGGTAGATTTGGTAATGTCGAGTCAGATTTCTGTTGTTTACCTTGTTGCTTTTCCTCTTATTGGATAGTGACACTCAGTGCGGTTATATACGTATCTAAGCTACGGCAATACTCAAGCTAATACCTTAACCAGACTGGGAAACTATCCTAGTTTACATGTCCATTAGAAAACTGGATTACTGAGTGAAGTACGTTTGACTCTGTGACGATAAGTGGTGACGTGCACCCTTTTGTGTCTTCTGGTTAGCCTTGAGCAACAAGTAAAAGCAGGATATACACAATGGCTGAAGGAACTAACAACAACTCTGCAGGACAGTACATTTGGTATGTACTGTACTGTCTGATGGTGTTACACATGTTATATTTTCGTTTTAGCAGAAAAATAACATGAACATCAGTCCACATGCTAAATATGATTACAACAACATTGTTTAGTCTTGGACTTGGTCTGTCCTTCTGTCCTGGTTTTGAGTAGCCTGGCCTGCCAGACTCGTCCTCTGTCCATTCTACACAGAGGACGAGTCTGGATACTCAGAGGCGGAGAGCACCATGAGGGGTGGGACTAGCCAGCTCAAAAATCAGAAAAAAGGCAGAAATGACGACTAGCGTGCAACGCTGTAGTTTTTTAGCTGTAGTCAAAGATGGCATCTGGCGTACACGCTGAGCTGCACTGCAGTTAACCCCAGCTTTCCAGCTTCTTTTACTTGTTGCTCCATTAGCACAAGTAAAGGTAACAGCTCGACCACAACAGCGTTTGAATACATCCCCATTTACTTGGCAACAAGCAGAGCCATCTGGTATATTAAACTTTTTCCAAATCCAGTTGGTAGCACAGCGCAAACATCTTTCTTTAGAAGAAAGGCTTTTAGCGCTAATTCTTGTTGTGGTTTTAAAAACATGTCCAAGTCATTTAGAACAGAGGAAAGAGCCGCAGCGAACTCCGCTTCAGACGCCATCTTCGTTGTTTATGAGAAACTGAGCGACGCGGTGTGTGACGTACGCTGCTCAGCGCTGATTGGCTCGGTTAGAATTCTCAGGGGGTGGGGTCATTTCAATGGGAGCGTTACCAGACCCTTTGCTTCCCATAAGGAAGCATTGGCATGGCTGGCCAGACTAGGTTTTGACTCGGTCTCGCCTTCTTCAAACATTAGTCTTAGTTTTGTTTTGTTTATAATTACATAACCTTGATATGTGCAGTGGTCAGCAGATATGAATATAATCTTGAATTGTTTTTTTTTTTGAACCCTAGAACGTTCCAAACCACAGGGAATGTATCTAAAAATAAAGTTCCACATGAACATTGAGACCTGTTCAGTTTCTTTTTACTTAGATGATGATAAAATGTTGTTTTTGATTTAAAAAAATAAAATAAAATGAAAGAATTACAATACAATACCAACTCAAAGTCTGTTGAAAGAATTTTATTCACTAACGAATGTAAAACAATAGTTTCACCTCAGCGTTATATACGTTCTCTGAGCTGACATAGCAGAGATGTATTCTAGTGCCACCTGTTTTACTCCCTAAAGCAGACTGTCACTCATTCAGGAGCAGTTTTTGCTCCTGGAGTTGAATATTCTGCAGCCTCTGCAGCATCCACGAGTCTTTGTGTGTTGCTCTGAAGCAGTACTGACTTTGATAAAACTACAGTATTTGAAGCTTTAGGAATCAAATCAAGTTTTTTTTCTCTCCCACTCAGAGCCAGAAGTCTTCACTTCAGTAGGACTTACACCTAAATCTCTTTTACCCTAACCAGTATGTTTTAACATCGAAGTGTATACATAAGAATTATATATACACTGTCGACAAAGTTTCAGATGAAACAAGGGTATTAAACCTGGCTTAATTAAATCTTAAGAGTACTACTGCAGACAAGCATAATGCAGGACTGCCTAGTTTTCATTAACTAGTTATCATTTTGGTAAAAAAAAAAATGGAAAGGTTTGATATTGAAATATCACCATCATCCATAATTTTTCTTTGTTACCACTTTAAGTTTATAATTTAAACTTTTTATAGTCATAAAGTTATGTTATAATAGTTCTAGTTAAGTTTTAATAGTTATAATATTTCTATGCTCAACACCAAATATGTTCAATAGGGGCTCTGTCACTTTAAGAAAACAAGCTGTTGCTGGCCTCGCCCACCCATCCCCCGCTCAGGCTGCTATAAGCTGAGAAGATCAGATATCTGGGAGGGGCTTGGACTAGAGCTGCTGCTCCTCCCACAGCAGCAACTCTGTTTTGCACGTTAGAGGTGGTTCTATTCTACTTACTTTTGAAAACAACTTGTTTTAGGCTTATAATTCCTAAAACCAAACCTGGCCAGAAAACAGATGGTTGGATTTTTTTTTTCACTTTTGAAGTGTTTATAGAGGCAGCAGGACCCACATAGCAGCACAAAGGGAGGCAAAAGGTGAGTTTTGCTTATTATGACCCTTTTAATTCTCACAATGAATCTCTCCATAAATACACCAAAAGACACATAATTAGACATCCAATACACACTTCCATAAAGTGTGAGACAGCTTTGGCAGATTGTGTTAACTTCAGAACATCAGTGGAGTCGTGACCCTTAATTATTGAAGCCCAACACTGGATTTTAAAAACATAACTTCATTTAGGAATTATAACCAGGTTTTTTAAACTACTTATCTCAACTACTTCCATGATTAATTGGAAAGTAAGACTTCTTTCAATTACTATTTATTTTATAGAAGTAATTGAAAAAAATCTCTACCACTTTCATTATCAGTTTTATTGATGAAGCATGTGTCTCTTATCACATTTTACTGTGTCAAAGTTTTTTTGTATTGAATTTAAAAATAATAATTTTGATAGAGATCATCTTTTGGGTATTTGGTAAAAACTGAAGCTTTTGCATCAGTTCAGTACAATATAATGTTTGTGGAAGCTACACATACAGTTCTGTGCAAAAGTTTTAGGCAGGTGTGGAAAAATGCTGTAAACAATGAATGGTTTCAAAAATGGAAGTAGTATGGTGCGTTCACACCGGCCTTGACATATGCGTCAAACAATGCATACTTCATGCCATTTTTGACGCCTATATATTTTTGACATTGACGCAGCTTGCGTTGACGCAGCTTGCGTTGGCGCAGCTTGCTTTGATGGTTGCGTCGGCCCCACGGGGAGGGGAAGGGAGGAAAGAGCGCGTGCGCGGCTCTCTGTTGTCAGATGTTTGTAACAATGGCGGATCCTATCGAGACAATGTCGGCATAAACGTTGAAAAAACACTCACCCGACACGCCGAGTTCTCTAGCAATCTTCCTCCAAGCAAGGTCCTTTCTAGTCCGATCTCGGTAAGCGTAGCAAGACGGGTCATACAGTTCCCGATAGTTGCAAACGGCGATGATAAGTTTCTCCTCCATTGCTGAATGAATTTGTCTTCTTCCCTTGCTCTGCTGTGACGTATCAACTTGCGCTCTGATTGGTTGACGCTTGTAAAGCGACGCAGAAAGTTCAGCTAGCTGAACTTGCTTGACGTTTGCGTTGCAAGCGTTGCAAGCTTTACACTTGCGTCAAAGCTTGAAAAGCGTGAAAAGTATCAAGCTTTGACGCGCCCAACGCTCACAAAATGACGCAGGGACTTTGACGCAGCTCTGACGCGCCTTACCATAGACTTAACATTGAAACTTGACGCTGGCGACGCATACTTTATGGCCGGTGTGAACGCAGCATTATTCATTTATTTTCATCAATCAACAAATCAAATCCATATATTAAAAAGGATGCTGAAGATGATAAGTGCTATGTCATGGTGTTCTGAGACCAAGGGGGAACCCGTCTGGCTCAGAAATGAGGCAAACACGGAAGTGGCAAAAATTGCAGTTCTCCCCTCATCCACTGGGGGTGGCTCCAGAAGTGAGCAAATCCTCATTGACTCCCATGTTAAAAATGCCAACTTCACAGCTGAAAAAAAGATCTTTACAGCCTGGTTCAATTTTCCATTTTGTGTTTAATAGGTCTAGTTTATAGTCCTGACAACTCTGAGGGGGGTGGATTTTTTGTAACTCTTCCGTTTAGGTGTAATAAAATGCTTGAAATTATGAATAATTAGATTTGATTGACAGGAAGCATGAGCGTCAGAGCTAGCATAACCGGCTAGCTCCGGGGAAGGCCTCAGCCTCACGTTAATAGATGTTCGGCCATTTCGACTCTCTGAAATTTAGTTGTGTTTTCTGCGTGTTCGTGTTTGGATGTTAATCATGGAATTATTTGAACAAAGAGGGAAAGCTGTGGAATTGTTTGCACCAAGAGACCATCCAAGAAGTCTCTGCTTCATTTTTATCAGTAAGTAAAATTATATTGCCAACCCTCACTGCTGGGAGATAACTTGTCCCAAACAAGTAGCCTTCCCTACTTTGAGGTCTCATTTCTTTTTTCCTGTTTCATCTCTCTCCCCAGACTAAAAGTTCATCCACATCCCACTCTGGCACTTGTTTGCTGTCTGTAACGACAGACATAAATGTAATGTTAAAATGTTAATCTATAGTTACCAACTAATATGTGAGCACGATGAGCTGTTTGATGGCTTCCAGCCACCATCAGCACATATTAATCACATCTAACGACTTCAGATACGGCACTAAACAGTTTGCCCTGCAGGATTTCCTCACCACTGCAGCCAGCGCTCAATATGATGCCCGAGGCTCGATGTATTGCTCATGATCAGATGTTTTTATGTATGTGTGTGCTTGCATGGGAGACGGAAAGAGAGAGGAGGAGGGAGGGGGGAGAGGGGAAGGTAAGGAGAGGGAGAAAAGTGAGAGAGAGAGCTGCCTGATCTCAAGCGGCAAATTAGAGCCTCTCTGAAATCGATAACAGGGGAGCCATGCACAGATTTCATTAGTTGGAAAATGTGTGCAGCTAAAGGGATGCAAACGGATATTGACGTCTGAGATTGATTGATCTCTTCTTTTCACAAAAAATGTACACAACGAGTTGCCATGCAGAGTTTGTTTTGGGTTTGTTTGCTTTCTGAGTACACATCCAATCTGAAATACCACTTTGTCCATGACCTTTATCCTCAAAACAGAATAATAAAAAAAAAACTCAGTTTTCATTCAGATCGTCATCTGTTGGAAGTAGATATCCCGTACATCTAAAATAGACTCACTCAGCCAAATGATAGTATACCCCAGCCTCCCAACCCTGCCCCATTCTTCATCACCAACAACAAAATATGTCTTCCACAAGATATAAAAATCAATGAACTAAAGAGACATTCAGGCCTTTGCATCTTAAGAACATCCACCTTGTCACAGAGGTGCCACTATGAAATACATCTAATGCTCTCGCTCAAGTGCATGTAACAGATGGGACTATGTGGTTCAAATTCTATTTGCTTTTACATTTTAGCCTGATTAGGTCCCAAATGGGTGTGGTTTACCCTGGAGGGGGAATCAGAAAGAGCAGGAAAGGACTGAGTAATCCAAGAAAAGTCAATGCAGGCAATCATCAGGTGACGGACTGCTTCCTTTATATGATCTGATGAGCCAAAGGAATGAAACAAGGTACCCCATTGGTCACTGAAACCAGGTTACACAAACATGAATGAGTCAACAAAGAGTTGAAGCTGATGGCTGCTGCTACTTTTCCAGTAGCAAATGCAGATTCAGTTGGCCTTTGCTGAGCAGTATTTAAAGGAACTTGTTAAAATATTCTGTTGGTTTAAATACATAGTTTTATGTTTATCATGTTTAGGTGAAAATGATTTCTTATTTTACTAGAGGAGTAGACTGTTAAATTGTGATGTTTGCAGATAAATCCTTTTGTTGGTTTGATCTCCAACAACTCTGTATATTAGAGGTGCCTGAAAAAATCGATTCGCATTCGAATCATGATTCTTACTTATAAAGATTCAGAATCGATTAATAAAAGTTCAGAATCGATTCTGTCTGAAAGCCTTTATGTAAACTGCCGTATTTCCGATCGTCCCTGAACGCATCATCACTGGAGCACCAGTGCTAGCTAGCTGTAGCTGTTAGCTCTGTGTGCTCCTACGCTGTAATCTGTTGAAATACGACTGACTTACCTTTATTATTGTCCTGTGTGCGTTTTATGAGTCAAGAAGTAAGTTCATTATGTTTTATAATGTTTAAATGGTGTTATCCTGTTTAGTTTCATGCCGAGTGCACCGTGCATAATTGATGCTTGTTAAGACTAATTAGTGCCTGTTAGTCTTCATAATGTTAAACTTTGTTGCCACACATACTTGAAAAGTATTTGACTGCATTACTTTCAAAGCTACTATTAGGTAACTGTAAAGATTTGTTCAATTTTACAAGGTAAGCAAAAATAAATATTGCCTTTTCTTCAAAAGATTAATATTGATTGTGAATCGATTTGAATCGAGAATCGATTTTGAATCGAATCGGCACCCTGAGAATCGGAATCAAATCATATCGTGAGTTGTTGTAAGATTCACACCCCTACTGCATATGTCTTTCACAACACAGTGTCATGTTTTGGCTGCACAGAGGAATTGTCTTTAGGCTGCCCATGGTCATTTATTAAACAGCAGTTTTGCTGGCCACATCCAGCGTGGATGTGAGCTTTTAATAATCAAACCGGCATAAAGCAGAATTAATCTCAGTCAAATTAGAGCATAATGCACCAATCATTAAAAAGAACTGATATTGTTTCATTTATTGGGAAACACAGTTTGTGTATTAGGCTTGCCTCGTCTTCTCCTAGAACAGGATTATGTTGAATATCATTTATGCGTTTGATTTCATGGTAGGCTGGACGTTCAGATAGCAGGTTATCACTCCAGCATTAGCCTAGAAATCTAGACCAACCGTAGCAGTAGCAAAAAGAATTTGTTCTGCAGGTTGGTCCAGCCACTCTCCATTGTAGCCTCAGCAGGTCTACCATTGGCCTGAACAGCTTTGTGTCTTGCCAATCACAGCTCTCTACATTTGTTGGGTGTGCTCAACGCTAGAGCTGCAATGGAGAAAACTGCAAAGATGACATCTGCTCAGGAATGGCACTCGCTTAAAACAGTTTTGGCATCAACTTTGAATGATTCAGACTTGGGCTTTTCTTTGAAACATGAGATAGAGGTACTTAAGTCTTTTATTTTGAAAAATTATGTATTTCTTTCTTCTTTGACGGTGTATGGTGGACTGTCCCATTGACTTACATCCGTAACAGTGAGTACATCACATTGTTGCCCCGACTGGTCCTAGTGCTGTCCAATTGCGTGCAAAGACAATTAGAAAGATAACTGTAGATTCTGCGGGAGATGTTTTCGTCCATAAATATGATGTGGTAAGTATGGCTAATGGTGCGATAGATTTGTCAGCCTCTAGATGGTGGCGTTGGATACAAAATGTCCAAATATCTGCTTTAAGAGATGATGGTGGTAGTGGACGATCCTACACATGTCCACTGAAAGGTGAAAGGACGTACCTGGGCAACAAACAGCCAAAACATTATGATTAGTCACCAACAGCATGAGGAGGCTCAAAAATGCTTATTGCTGCTGGTAGATAGACTCCTGGCATCTTCCATTACAGCCTGGTATGGGAACTGCTCAGATGCAGACAAGTAGGTCTGCAACAACGGGTTGGGTCTGGTGATGAATAACCAGCATAAGCCTTGTTTATTTTCTAGAGAACATTTAAACCAGTGGATGTAGAGCTAGAGCAAGCAAAACAATAATAGACACCACTCACCCAGCCCATGAACTAGCCACCCTCCTTCCTTCACAAGAGCAGTCTAAATGTGTGGACAAGAAGAAAAACATTCCTGAGGCTGTGAGGCTCATGGACTCTGACCATTAAAGTAGAAATCTGAGTTTTTCCTCAGAGGGCACCACCTACAGGCGGAAAAAAATGTCATACCTTAAGCCCCTTTCCCTACTTTCATGATCACGGCTGGAAGCAACGCCTTTCACTTGTTAACGCGCGCTTCTAGATGGACATTGGTGTTAAAACACATTGTTTCACAAGTAATATTCTCATTTTATGTTGTCTATTCATCTATGAATATTTTAAAGACTTTCCTGTCAATAAGAAACTTTTCTAACTCTGCATCTATGGAGGTAAATGTGGTGCAAAGAAATCTGTGTCTCGTCCCTGGGAACTTGAAGTCACAGAGAAAAATCCAGAAAAATCCTTTTTTTTGATTTTGTATAGGCGTAGCTGTCGTTTTGTACCTGTGAAAGATAGGATTTTTCTGGATTTTTTTCTGTGACTTCAAGTTCCCAGGGACGAGACACAAATCTTTTTGCACCACATTTACCTCCATATGCATCAGTCTAGGTTCTTCTGCAGACACGTGGTTCCGTGTTTTACATCTAAACATTAGCAGATGTCTAACACTATGGCTAATGCTGAGTGGCACTATGGCATGGGGCTCTACGGGATAGGAGGAGGGTTTAGCAAAAACAAACACGTATTGCTTACATTATACCACAGTACAGGGTAAGACTACCCCTTTTATGAATTTCTAAAAATATAAAACATAATTCCTGATAGGGAAAACTCTGGATTGCTGCTTTAAGCTGTTTGTTTACAATAATATGTAATTTGGTGTTTATTTACAACTTTAGTTTATTTATTGAATGAAGTCTGAGTAACACATTTATTTCTCACGTGACCAATTGATCTGATTCTAGATCTAATAAAAGTTTGCAGTGATTGTCTCAGGTGAGATTCCACACTTCAAACACAGATCAGCCGTAACTGAGCAACATGCAGCTCTGCCATCATCATTTTTTCATCACTGCTCTGATCTCCTGCACCAATCTGATAAATGTGACACCGTGATAGTTTTAAATGATTAATTGAGCTTGAGTATGTGCTTTAGATTTTCCATTCATTATGCTGCGTCACATTTTATCTGCCTCACATTTAATCATTTGCCATGTGCATATTAATGATTACAGGGGTACCTGTGTAGTGGGAGTGAGTCACTTGATGTAAGTGTCTCCGTTTGTAGAGTCACACACTGCCCACAGCGCTACCTGACTGACACATACTCCCCCGGTGGAGATTTCTCAGCTATGGTGTGATGACTAATAGCTCTACCAGCCTAAATGTAATAACTCATGCTTACAGACCTCTATCTGTTTAAATATACTTGCTGCTAAATCTAAGATATTTAGATAAGAAAACTCTGGCGTGAGTATTCCTCTTTGATGAACATTTTCTGTCATTGTTCTGTTTTTAAACTTCTCTCTTTTATAAGCTTTGGTTTATGAGTATTGAATGACTCGCTGCATTGTTTCAGAGGCCACCTGTTCAGTGTTGAACAGCCTCTCAATACTCCTTACCACATCCTGTTCCAAACAGAAATAAAAGAACCGTCACGCCATCACTGATATCATTAAATGAGGACAATGTCTGAAAAGTAAATCAATTCCGTCTCATAAAAAGAAAGAAGAAAATGCATTCCCCATTAGGAAGAAAGGGCTCTTTTGTGGAGAGTAAGTAGGAGGAGAGAGACAGTTATTGTTTTTCCTTCAGAGAAGAAAGAGAAAATAATGATGTGGTGATGCATTCATTAGTATAAAAGCTGCATTTATGTGAATCATGAGCTTAATGACTTTAGGATTTACTTGCCTGGAACTTTCTTTAGGATTAAGCATTAGTATTATAAAGACACAAGATGTTCATATTATTACAGGGCAGTCTGGGCAATAAAATAATTTACCTCAGCTATAACTACAGTAAATATGAAGTATTTGTTGCAACAACTAAGCAAGTGGAAACGATCACCTTTAATTACTGATCCACAGATGCCACTGAGATTAAAAACTGATTTATGAACAAGGATTTTCTCTGATTTTTGTGTTAATTGTATATAATATAAATAATCATACCAGTATAGTCAGAATACATCATAAATGCACAATAAAGACTCTCACATTTGAGAGATGAGGAAAATCTGCATTTAAGTGTTGCTAACTTGCTGCAGCTGCTCACGTGACTCTCATTTGAACAGCTGATCTGCACACTGCTTTGTCTCAACCTGAACATTTTTTTAATGCATTTTTATTTTGAGATGTGTCGATTACTGATTTCGTCATTGTTTCTATCTTATCACGCTCACTTTAATTTCTATTTTTAGGTAAAGCTGATGAAGGTTTTAAAGGTTATTAGTTACAATTTGGTGATAAAAGCATTTAAAAGAATCTGGCAAATGTTGAACCATAAAAGCTACGCTAGACCTTTGACACCATCCATCCATCCATCCATCCATCACCATTTGAGTTTGAGTTGCACAGGCAGCAGCTTAAGGAAACAAATTCATATGGATGATTTCAATCAAGAATAAATGAAAATGAGGGAAAGGAATTCTGTCCAGCTGCAGAAGTCAGCCTTCATACACTAGCATTTCCAGTGATTATCATTTTTGATTATAAACACCACAAATTGCATAAAACAGCCATAATTTTCTGAAAGTGATGTAAATGTTTTTTGTCTGTTCAGACATCCTGTGTGGACAAAGTCACAAGTACTTATATCTGCTTTGACCATTCACCTCAATGATCAACTTAAAGAGAAGATGTGATGCTAATCCTTTTGTCCTGCCATGTGGGTTTATACTGCCTCTATAAATAGTCTAAACATGAAAATAAACATCCATCTGTTTACTATCACTGCTGGGTTGAGGAATTACATGCATAAAATGAGCCAATAAATCCCTGTCTGTGATGTCCCATCCATCCATCCATCCATCCATCCATCCATCCCTCCTTCCATCCATCCATCCATCCATCCATCCATCCATCCCTCCCTCCATCCATCCATCCATCCATCCCTCCTTCCATCCATCCATCCATCCATCCATCCCTCCCTCCATCCATCCATCCATCTATCCATCCATCCATCCATCCATCCATCCATCCATCCATCCATTTTCCTTCACTTATCCAGGGTTGGGTTGCGGGGGCAGCAGAAACTTGGGCCAGCTCCTCCGGGGGAATAGTCACTCCAGCGTGTCCTGGGTCTTCCTTTGGGTCTCCTCCCGGTTGGACGTGCCCACAAAACCTCACTAGGGAGGCATACAGGAGGCATTCTAACAGATGCCCGAGCCACCTCAACTGGCTCCTCTCGATGTGGAGGAGCAGCAGATCTACTCCGAGTCCCTCCCGGATGACCGAGCTTCTCACCTTATTTCTAAGGGAGAGCCCAGACACCCTGGGAAAACTCATTTTGGCCGCTTGTATCCACGATCTCTTCCACTACCCAAAGCTCGTGACCATAGGTGAGGGTAGGAACGTAGATTGACCAGTAAATAGAAAGCTTTGCCTTCTGGCTCAGCTCTCTCTTCACCACGACAGACCAGTACAACGCCCACATCACTGCAGACGCAGCACCAATCCACCTATCAATCTCGCGCTACATCTTTCCCTCACTTGTGAACAAGACCCTGAGATACTTAAATGCTTCCACTTTCAGACAGGACCTCATCCCTGACCTGGAGAAGGCATTCTAACCTTTTCTGACTCAAGACCATTGCCTCAGCCTTATGCTCACAAACCAGAACCTTTTAGAAGTTCCAAAGATCAGATATAAAAGTCAAGGTGATCGCTCTTTCCAGGCTGTTGCACCCCAACTTTGGAATGAACTTCCTTTATCCTTACGTAGTATTGACAGTCTGGTCACCTTTAGAAACCAGCTGAAGACCCTTTTATTTAAAACGGCTTTCACTTAAATCTTATGTGTTTTCTTCATCTGCATAATGACCTTTTCTGTTTTTAATTATCTTTCATTTGTTTTATAATATTTTGTTGTTTTTGACTTTATGATCTTTTTTTATCTTTGTGAAGCACTTTGTGATTTTTCTTTCTATATTAAGTGCTATATAAATACATTTTACTTATTTACTTACTTTACTAAAAGAATATGTCTCCTTGAAAACTGTTAATGATCGGATGGAGTTTAGCATCCTTGATCAAGATCTGAATCATAAATGTTTAAAGCAATAAGAAACTATTAAACAAGACGTCTGTAAGCCAGTTAAGCATTTATATAATAAAAGTGTACACATGAAGACACGTTGCGCTATTATTCTCAACCTACACCTTTTGTTTTGAATCACAAATTATTGTTCAGGGCACAGTTGTGGGTGTGCAAGGGTAAAACATAACCAAAAAGAGCAAACCTTTGTTTATCCCTGCTGAAAAACTGACAAAAAATGTGAAAGTTCTAAGTTTGTTTAACTTCAGCTGGAAAAACATGAAATTGTAGAATTGTGTGAACATGTAACATATAATGAAGGATGAATCCCATTTAGGAGTATAACACAGATGACTTTTACCTGCCCTGGATGAAGGTTGTGTCCTTTAGTGTTGTTGTTCCTCTGGGTTTTAGCGAACTACAGCAGAGCAGCCACGGTCCTTGCATTTGTTATTCTGCACCACATTTATCAACTCTCTTCTAATGCAAAGTGTGGTTGGGTACAAAGGCCTTTTTCATGTTTTCTCCTAAATCAAAACTGAATTCCACCCTGCTCTCAGTCACTTGGTGTCCTGGGACTCGTATATCAGACTGCTCTTTATGCATTTCACTGCTGTGTTTAACACCGTCATCCTGCAGCCACTAGTCAGGACATTGCTGTTGCTAGGACTGCAGTTGGGTTTTGGACTTCCAGACAGGATATGTCCAGTGCCCCCTTCTGTTCTCGCTGCTTTAATATGAATGTATTTTCTGAAGTTTGCAAATGACACTTTTAAATATTTGATATCCATAAACGATGAGTCTTTGTAGAGCAGTGGTCCAGCCTGGCCACTATCCAGGATGTTGAATAGGTTTGTCTGCTTCACTGACAGGCTTATAAAGAGCTTGATGTTCTGCTGAACAGATAATTCAGTCATTGAGTCAGGTGTTGCACCATTTCTCCGCTTTTCTATTTATAAATGAAGTTAAAAGTGAATCACTCATCTTTTTCATTAAAGCACTGCTGTGGTAAAGGTAAAGGGTAAACAATAACTTGAAGTGCTCTCTGAGCGACTCTCCCGTGATGAAAAGAACCAGGAAAGGTGCCGACCGGTTCTGACCCAGGCTGCAGCCAGCTGCTGACCAAAAACCAACAGTGTGTTGGTGCAGAAAAACAACTAGAACATGCTGGAAAGTGGCCCTTGATGACCAGGGTTGGACACCCCTCATGTAGAGAATGAAGGTGATTTTCAACAGACAGTCGTTTCTATTTATATTTAACATATATGTTAAATATAAACGTGTCATAGGAGTTAAGTGGACGCCCCACAATCAGAAGGTCGTGGGTTCACGTCCCGCTCGGTCTGTCGCCGTTGTTGTGTCCTTGGGCAAGACACTTAACCCGAATTACCTCTGTTGGTGGTGGTCAGAGGGGCCGATGGCGCAACAATGCAGCCTCGTCTCTGTCAGACCGCCCCAGGGTGGCTGTGGCTACTCAGTAGCTTACCATCATCAGCAGTGTGTGAATGTGTGAGTGCATGCAGCGTCTTTGAGTGTCCTAACAAAGCGCTATATAAGTTCAATGAATAATTATTATTTAATTTCTTGAAAAAACATGTTTAAGTCTCAGATTTTTTCCACAATGTTAAAGTCAATGTAAGTCAGGAAGGTTAATTTAACACCAAAACAAGTTAGCTTTGTGAGCTAATAAGCTAAGGAACAGAAACAAAGTGATGGAGACTGGAGGACTGGGAAAGAATTTCTCCAAGATATGGTTTGTTTTCACCTTCATAAAAAGGTGCATAAATGCTTTTCTACCATAGTTATAAAAACATCATTCATACCATGGAACAAAAACCACGAGAATGACTGTACGCATTAAACGCTGTCTGACCCATGTAAGATTGAAATTATGACTGTTCAATTACTGTAAAAGCTCCCAGTTGTCAAACCTTCAGTCCCTTGTTGTGTCCCTCGATGTGACACAAAACATCTACAGCGTTTAATGATGCTTTAGACTGACCAGAGTATCACGTCTCACTCTGCTGTGTCTCTAACGTGCTGCTGAATGACAATAAAAACATTTATCTATGGCTGAATGGGTTGGAAAATGGTCATTTTGTGTGTGCGTGCGTGCGTGCGTGCGTGCGTGCGTGCGTGCGTGCGTGCGTGCGTGCGTGTGTGTGTTCCTTCAGTAGTTGTCCTCAGCACAAAGGCTTAGGACGTTGCAACCAAAAGTTTTTCCCAACACTACGACCAAGTGAAAACTCACGTAACGAGAACATCAGTGATCTATTGAACTTTCAGCAGCCTAAAATAACTAACAATCTTCAGCATCAGACTCAGTATTAAAAGCAACTGTGACTCGTAACTCACCCAGTGCTTGCCCTCGTGAAATACTTAGAAAACAGTCCGTTTGTGAACTGGGATATTTCTGCAGGTTTGTGTGTTTAGTTTGCTGTGGCTGGGATTTTTCTCACTTCCAAAGAAGGAGTACTGAGGAAAATAATCAATGGTGACACAACAACAGCGAGGTGGGAATAGAGGGTGGTGAGGTCTGTGGGATAAAGAGGGTGAGTACCTGAAAACTTAGCTTGAGTTGAAAGACCCACCTCCCAATATTCGAGAAGGAGAAAAATTTTCTCAGCGGGATATCAATCCCATCTTTCCCAGTTTTCTTGCATGCACCGGGCAATTACAGCTTTATTACATGAAAATGTAGATTTTTGCCGCAGAATGTAGGTGCAGGAAAGACAGATGATGGAGGAAGGCTGCAGTCTCTCGTTTCTTTGGTATGTGGTGCTCATAAGGAATGTTGCAAATGAGGAGTTCACGGTCATAAACAAAGGCAGGATTTCACTAATCTAATGTTGACTTGCTCTGAAACCGAGCCATAACCTCAAACAACATTAGTGCGGATTCAGCTTGACACTTTGAAGCATCAGCACCTTTTCCTGGGTGGGAAAAGGTGTTGTTTTGGCACCCTGCATCTCAGGATTGATACTGCAGCCCAAAAACTTTAGATCAGTTGGTTCCTTTTTTATTCTTCTTTTTTTTTTACATTCCTGGAAGAATTTCTGAAACGTCTGTTTGGAAAAGGTTTCACTCAAGTTTAAAAAAAGAAATCTGCTGAAATGTGCCCTCTACATCCGTCAGCTCTGGAAAATTTGGCCCATTCAGCAGTTGTTAAACACTATTTTTCAACCTGTCAGTTTGCAGCAGGATGTCCAGTGTTCACTCTGTCCTGGAAATCTAGGAAAACCTGAAGAATCCAACAGTTATGTTTCAGCTGAGAGAAAAACAAACAGCAGAAAAGGTCACCACTGCGCTCGTAATGGTTTTTCAGTTGCAGAGAGTGTTTAATGTCAAGCTTGTCTGCTGGTGGATTTAATTAGTCTTGAAGGAATAACAGCATATAAACATGTTACTGTTTACAAAATGAGGTGACAGTGTCTTAAACATTCACATCAGCTTGTTGAAAACAAATATGGGTTATGCAAATGACTCCACGTGTCTGGGAGTGCTTATAAAAAATGTTGATAGCTTCCAACAGCTGCGTTGGATGAATAAAAAAATGCAGCCTGTTTTCTGCTTTTACTCTTTTCTTGGTCGCTCCATCCTCCATTCATCTATTTCTCATGGCTGGCCTGTTTGGAGCCAGGAGGACAAAGCCATCCCCTCTGCATGCTCTTGTCAGGAAATAGGCTGCACACAGACAGCAAAACTCTCAGATTCACACCTACAGGCAGTCAGAGTTTCCAGTTCGTTTAACCCACGTCTTTAACGCCGCCCACAAAGGCCTGAGTCGCTCACAGCGGCGGCCGGGACACTCCAAATATCTCACTGATTACTCATAACGTTTTACCAAATGAAACTGTGATTACATTATCTCACTAATTCCTCATCAGCAAATGTAATTAGCTAGATTGCTTTTCATAACTTTCATGGGTCAGTCGAAGATGCTTTAAAACAGTTTAAAGGCCTCCCACACTCTCCAGGTCATGTCTGGAGCAATGGAGGCTGCATTCTAAAGAGATGTGTTGAACATCCACAGAAGTCCATTAACTCCATGAGTCGTAGCATTATGGTATTTTCTGACACTAAACATATCTTTTAACTACAAACCTAACCAATGAAAAATCCCAGAAAATACAAGAAACTGAAAGAATCAAAGATACGTTTTGGACAGGGTTGTCTAAAATGAGGCCCGGGGGCCTTTTGAGGCCTTCTGTTTGGCCCAAGACTGCAACTTAGTGATGACAGAAAAAAGGCCCATCAAGATGTGTTGTTGATGTAGACACACTCTTCTTAAAAACATGCTTTCATGGTAATATTGTGTTAATATTTTCAAGACCTAACAAAAATACAGTTAATTTTTTGATGTTCAAAAGTGAGAAACATCACATTTGCATGCTCAGTCTCCTTTTTGTTTGTTTGTTTGTTTGTTTATTTGCACTTCAAAATGTAGAACTGAAAGTCCTACAAAGCTACACATAATGATTTTGCTATGTAGGCATAATAAACTAACTTATTCAGCATTTAGACTTTATTGTTGTTTATTATTGATATCTGTAAGGCTATTTGATGATAGTTTATTTAAATGATAATACATTGAAAAAATTATATTTAAAATACAAACTTAGGTTTGTATTATTACCATCAAATAAGTATCAATGAAACCTTTCAAAAACATGCAGAATTCTTTTATTTATTGTGATTTTTTTTAAATGTTTTTAACAGTGCTGGATTTTCATGGTTTGCTCTATCCTGGTGCACTCACACCTTTTAAGTAACTGATATTGAATTCTGCTTTATTTCTAAACGAAAAACTAATGGAGTCATTTCACTATCATTTCTACATTGGTCTCTGTATCCAGAGCCTTTTCTGGTGCGCTGAAAATTTCAAAAACCAAGAGGAAACTGTTAAAATGTGCCACAGTTGTTTGGTGAGAATCCTTAACAAAGCTAAACATGTCCTTCAAGTTTATGTTGATTCGTCTTTCAGACATTCTTGATACCTAATGTTGACTTTCGAGGAAGGATATATTTTAATGAACAAGAAAAAATGGGATTCTTTCTCCAAAGAGCATGGTGTAATAAACATGAGCATGTAGAGGTGTTCATCTGTGTGTTTTTCAGGCACTCACACTCTCACTGCATCAGTCTGAGCAGGTGAGCCGAAACTTCACGCTGCCTCCTTGAGCTTGTTACCCCACATGTTTACTGAGCACGTGCGTGGGTCACCCCCGTGGCCATCGAGCTGCTGTACGAGAATAGATGGGCAATGGGAAGAGAAAGCCCGCCTCCGCCTCATGCACAAGGTTAATCTCGTCCTCGGCTGCAACTTCGGTGTCACCCTAATGAAGCCCCAACAGACAAACACTTAATAATAAGAGTTAAGAGTAAATTAACCTTGAAGACTTTGCGCGGCATCGCTCCTCTTTTTTCATAAACTATATGCATGTCTACTTCCTGCGATCAAGGACGGGCCTTCATTTAGCTCAGGGAGGTCAGAACGAAAACATTCCCTGGATGGTTGCAAATTTCTCTCTGACATCTATGTTCCACATGAAGCAGCGAGCAGAGGATCAGCCTCTGTCTTCCTCTCTAAAGTTGTCTGAGGCGGATAGGAAGCTACAAGCTGCTCCCCCTCCTTTTCACTGCTTTTTTTCTCGTTCCTTCTTGCTGCTAATCAATGCACTTAATGATGGCAATCAATCAGGAAAATGAAAGATTTACTCTCCAATATTAATTTTGCTCAGCATCGATTGGGGCGAGAAGAGTATTACTGCCATTAATGTCTTTTGAGGTGCCGTATTGAGTTGCTTGCCTCTAAAAACAAGTCATTCATCTTTCATTTCAGCAGTTTTATTACACCTTTAAAGATAATTAGAAACAGATAACAGTCACTTTAGGTGATATTTACCAAACTCTTTGATAATCTTGCTTTTTCTTGTTGGGTAATTATGTTAAACTTAGATGTCAGTGTCTTTGTGTAAATGTTCTCTAGATTGATTTTCCCACTCCTGATTCCAGTGTAGAGGTATCGCCTTCACGTTTGCAGGGAAAAGCTTTTGTTTGTGGAGATGCACGTAAACGGGTCAGTCGGGCTGCAGAGTTGGCTCACTCTGCTGGTTGATGCTTTTCTGTCCTCACCATGTAGTTACATAGTGAAGCCCAGCGTTTTGTGCTGACTTGGGGTAAGTGATGACAGCTGGCGCTAATGACACGCCAGTCAATGAACCACCAGGGGCAGACGACACGCCACGCTGACGAAAGGATTCATTTCACAAGCCGACTCTGCCTGCAACAAGACGCCATGTTGTCGTATCAACTGATCAAAGCTGATAGGAAACTTGAAAGCTCAATGTTGCTTCTGCTGCTACATGCGTGGATCTTTTGTAACTTGTCTTGCTGTTTGTGCCGTTTCTGTGAAGTGACTTTCAGTTGATGTTATGGCTGTCTCATGGCCACATGACAGCAGAAGGCTAAATCAGTCAGAAGAGGAGCTTTGTTGTGTTAGCACACATTTAGCTAGTGCTTATTTGAGCCAACACTCATTTGGAGAGTAAAATCTGGCTAAAGAATCGCAGTTATCATCACATATCGTGACATTAGCATAGAGTACCTTTTTGCTGTCACTCACCAGCAGCTAAACACTTTTAAGCCAGGTTGCAAGAGCATCATCTTTATTCTCGCCTTTCTTTTGTCAGAGTACACATGCTCCTCAGCCAAAGTGAGAAAAGTGGAGCAGGTTTTGTTGATGACTTAAGGGATGGAAAGCACACCGGGGCCTCTAATGCATCTTGTATTTAAATAATCCCCGGGTCTTCTTTATCCTTTCGATGCCTTTGTTGAAAAGTTATCATCATGCAGCCTGTACTGTTGGCTTGGGGATGTATAAACAGAGTGAGAGAAAGAGATGGATGTTGAATCCTGCCGCCATACCTTTCCTTCAGCTTCCAGTTCCCAAAGCGTGAAAGAACATCTGAATACACATTCGAAATCTTATCTCCTTCTTGCTGTACTGACGAGTTCTGCCTTTTTCTAGGCACTCCAGAAAGAAAGGGAAAAAGAGAAACCAGGAATAATCAGCCATGCTTATCTTCCTGCAGTACTGAGTGGAGCTATAATGAAACTCACTCATCCATAGTGGAGAGCTTAATAATTCATTGTGGTAGCTTTGCAGGTGAACCCTATCACATTACAATTTAAAAGCTCTAAAGCTAGTATTTCTGAAAGGGAGAGCAGCAAGGCTGAATGTTGGGCTGAAAACCCCCTGTGCCTCAAAGCACACAGTCCCCCCCCCCCCCACCCCCCCCACACACACACTTATACACTCTTAATGAGCTCTGGTTTTCTCTATAGAGAGCCGTGTTGCAGTGTGCAGGCCTCTTCACAAGATTACCGAGACCATAAGCAACAACCAGGGTGTTTCTTTAAAGTGGAAAACACAAACAACAATTATTCTGAAGTGGCTGTCATTTTTTTTTTCTTAATATGACAAGCACCCTCCCTCCAGAAAGTCTGGGATAAAACAAAACATTTTATTTTGTCTGAAGGGCAAAGACTTATTGCTCAGTCTCACTTTTTTATCTTAATGCCACCCAACGCACACCGTCTAACCCCTGCCTTGGCGGGGTGCCATGGAAACTCTTGTAAGGAGTGAAAAAATTAGTATTTCTCTGAGTCAACACCCTTGTTTTCATGTGGACCTTTGCTCTGATTAAGAATCTAGAACAGCTTGCTGGCTTTTAAAAAAAAGGCCCTCCTAAAGCTTATTTTCTCGCAGGGAACCTTCAGAGATTCGACAGAGATGGGGTCAACTTTGTCAGTGACCTCTGGCACTGGCTGTCTGTGGAGTGCATCCCAGATGGGTTGGACCGTGGCCCACGCTTCCACCAGCTTCCCTTCTATGTCTCGCTCTCTCTCTCTCTCTCTCTCTCTCTCTCTCTCTCTCTCTCTCTCTCTCTCTCTCTCTCTCTCTCTCTCTCTCTCTCTCTCTCTCTCTCTCTCTCTCTCTCTCTCTCTCCCTCTCTTTCTATCTGTTGCACACACACACCCCCAGCATAGGACACACCAAATAGCTTGGGCCGCTTGGCACAAGAACTGCATACAGGAGTGACCTTGTGTGGCTCCCTAATGGAGAACTTGGCATTGTTCCACACTTTCTCAGCCAGCAGACATGCACCCCCACCCTCTACTCTCCCCATTGCCATCACCTCCTCTCCAACTATAGATCCGGGATACAATCACCTCCAACCCCCCCTCCCCTGACATCGCCACCCAAGAGCTAGGACACATCAAATCACTGACATTAATTGTCACCGGGTGGCAACAGCGGCGGATAAAAGCTCTCTGCTTCAGTGCAGGGATGCAGTCGAGCCACTGCTCAGAAAGAGTCATGCAATCAGATGACAGAATGAATGAATGTGCATGTATTTGTGTGTTGCATGTGTGTTGTGGTAAACATGACATGTTTACACATGCAATGATGAGAAATGTCAAAACATTTTGGAATCTCATTAGCTCACTGAAACCCTTGGGGAATACATGTGATGGGATTAGCTGATAAGTAGATAACACATCTGAGAGTATTATCTCATGATAAAACAGTGGTTATCTTTGATTTTGTTCTGCTACAACATAATCCCTTCAGGGAACTAACAGTGTATTATTTTGAGTCCCATGATCAGGTTTTTCTTTTTCATAACTGACAAAAAACGTGCTGAGATGAACATTTATTTTCTACTAAACTGAGGGTGCCGGGGTCACTTTTAAGGGCTACCTAGTCCCTGGCCTGTACAACCAGTTACAGCAGTGTCTACAGCTCAGGACTAAGTCGAGCTTGTACCTGGTGTGTGTTGAAATCAACCAGGACTGCCCCTTTTTTTCTGATCCCGTTTGTTGTGTTCATTGAGAGGACGGTGTCTGGTTTGGAAGCCTCAGGGTCTCATTGTGGATTTTTGCTGATAATGTGGTTCTGTTGGTGTATTCAAGCCATGGCCTCCTCAAGTACAGGGGCCAGAATGGGAGTCATTTCCTCAAAGTATGAGGTCTCGCTTTCCAACTTTTTGCAATTTCTACCTCAAGCGTTTAAGTATATTTGTATACTTTCTTGTTCACAAGCAAGGGTAGGAGTGAGTGTGAGATGGAGCGACAGATCTGGGGTTCCATCTTCAGTAATGAGAGCATTGCTTCAATCACGGTGAAGAAGGAAGTGACAGAAGTGAACATCAAAACTCTTGATTTAGTGAGTAGGTAAAGTTTATTTATATAGCACTTATCACAGAAAGAAAAATCACAAAGTGCTTCACAAAGAACAGCAAAACAAATCATAAAGTCATAAAATGATCATAAAAACAAAACAGCAAATTATCATAAAATAAAGATGAAAGGTAATTAAAACCAGAAAACACAAAAGATTTAGAACTTTTAAATAAAAGGGTAAAGTCATTAAATTATAAAATGATCATAAGTCAAACTATAAAAATATCATAAAACAGCAAAGATAATTAAAAAGGCATTTTACAGATGGAACAAAACACAAAAGATTTACGTAAAAGCTGTTTTAAATAAAAGGGACTTCAGCTGGTTTTTAAAGGTGACCAGACTGTCAATACTATGCATGGATAAAGGAAGTTCATTCCAAAGTCGGGGTGCAACAGCCTGGAAAGAGCGATCACCTTGACTTTTTTATCTGGTCTTTGGAACTTCTAGGATGTTCTGGTTGGTGGACCTGAGGGCTCGGGTTGGAGCATAAGGCTTTAACAGTTCAGTAACATAAGGAGGAGCTTGACCATGTAGAGCTCTGAAAGTTCTAGTCAGGATTCTAAAATGAATTCTAAAGTTAATGGGTAACCAGTGCAGGGACTTCAGAATAGGAGTGATGTGAGCTCGTCTGTTTGCTCCAGTTAGGAGCCTCGCTGCAGAATTCTGGCCAACTGAAGGCGGTCAAGAGCTTTTTTGTTAAAACATGTGAAAAGTATGTTACAGTAATCTAGACGGGAGGAGATAAACCAGACTAGAGTGTATGCTCTCTTCTACTCACCCTCAAGGCCCTCGGATATTTACTGGGCAGAAAATGTAAACAGAAACTGAGAATCAAAATTAATGTAAAATGTGGAAAGTTGCAAGATTGGTTTGAAATTAACAAATCTAAGATTTTTTTACAGAACAGAATCGGTGACAAAGGGTCACCGTCCAGCTCTCACCGGGAATGAGTTTGTCTTACTGCTGGCAATGCGGACCAAGCTCTGACAATGGTCATGCAGGGACCTAACAGCCTGTATCAAGGGGCCTGGTATGTGGTATGTGAAAAGGGTGTTACAGTAATCTAGACGGGAGGAGATAAAGGCATGGATAACCATTTCAAGTTCATGTTTTAACACCAACCTTTGGAGTTTGGAGATATTTCTCAAGTGATAAAAACATTTTCGGACCAGCGTTTTTGAGTGGCCTTCAAGAGACATTGATTAGTCATCTGTGCCATCATGATGTCACTTGAATTTATTGGTTATGTTCCAAGTCTTTCCGTTAGGTATGAGGCTCTCCATCATCAACGAATGGATGGATAATTAAGGACTAAGTTTAAAATGAAAATTCAAATAGTTTGTAGAATTTGGTAAACACAAAATAGTTCAGATTTGTTGGCTACACTAAATTTTCTAAAGTAAATTGACTAGCTTTGTATGAACAACATAAAATTCTATCATGAACTCTTTTTGCTCAAAATACACTCAAACTAGGAACTGAAACAAAACCCAACCAAAGTTGATTTCAAGTTCCTGAGTGAACTTGATCAACCAACAAATGAGAGAGCTACAGCTCAAAAAAAGGCACGATCATTTCCACATACCTTTGACTCTGATAGTCTGAAAGTCTCAGAGTTACTATTACAAAAACTATTTTGGCTGAAAGGCAATTGGCAACTTGACAATTGTATCAGGAGGTCATGAGGTCAAGAAGTTTGACTATTTAAGAAACAGGACTCCAGTAGAAGTTGATGGGATAATCCTAAAGGTTCTAGTGAATACAAAAATGTAACTCTATGTAAACTTCTAAAGAGCTCCAGGCTGGCCCAGAACAAACTGATATATGGGTTTAGCCTTGCACCATTGCAGTAAACCAAAGTTTTTATGAACAAAAGTACCTTAATAAAAAGAGAGAACCCAAAACTGGCCAGACTGGTGATTGCAAAAACTTTCAAACACATGTAAAGTTAAAGTTAAAGTCCCAAGTCATCATCACACACTGGTGAAATTACATCTCCACATTTGACCCATCCCCGTGGTGGGGAGCGGTGAGCTGCAGCTGTGGCCGCGCTCGGGAACTATTTGGTGGTTTAACCCCCCAATCCAACCCCTTAGTGCTGAGTGTCAAGCGAGGAGGCATTGGGTCCCATTTTTTCAAAGTCTTTGGTATGACCCGACCGGGATTTGAATCCCGATCTCCCAGTCCCGGGGCGGACACTCATACCACTAGGCCACCGGAGCTGGTTAGTCCGTGTTGCAATGTTTTCTGGACATTTAAATGTATTATCACCATCCTTCAGATGTATCACACATAAACCATTGAAGCTATAACTATATTATGCAGTATGTAACACTGAAAAATATGAGCTGTTCAAATGCTTTCTTTGTTAACTAGAACCTACACGTTAGAAACTTGTTTCTATAACAAAAACTATCAAATAATCAATTAAAGGAAACATATTAAGCAAGTCTCAATTTTAGCATCCTTTGGAAATACCAGACTGGTCTCTGCTGCCTCTAAAACCCTGCAAACTGTCCATTAATTTTCTGTTAGTGTTTGGTTTTGGGCGTTTGAATTGTCCCTTATTGTGATGTTATGATAAGGAATATTAGCATAGAACCCCCTCAACTGTTGACTCTTAGGAAGGCTTCTTTTCTGGACATGGAAGAGCAGTGGCTCTACTCCAAGCCAGTGTTACGATATGTCTCCAACTGAAAGTAGCTGACCAAAAAAGTTGCTAGATATTGCCAGATGATGACAACCGCTAATTTGGATATTGATGGTGTCATGATGACATCATGACACATTAGCGAGCTCCTAAAAAAGGTCACATGGCAGTTTTATTTCTCTCCTCTGACCTTGGGTCTTGTTTGGTGTGGTAGATCTTGGCCTCTGTTGCTATGGTGTTCAGGGCCTGTTCCCATGCAGCTATGATGAGTGCCAAGGTGTAGGCTATGCAAAGAGGCCCCTGAGACAACCCACCACATAACTGCAGGGTGTAAGATGCTGGCAGGAAAAGCATACATGGAACGCCTGGCTGGCATAGAGTACAGGAACATCTGTGCAGAGTATGGACTGGAAGCCCCAAGGTCAAAGTGGGAAACACCCCCTAAGGTGGTAGAGAGCGAACGAGTCAAGATCCTGTGGGACTTTCAGATCCAGACCGACAAAATGGTGATGGTGAACCAACCGGGCATTGTGGTGGTGGACAAACAACAGAGGACAGCCGTTGTGGTTGATGTAGCAATACCAAGTGATGGCAACATCAGGAAGAAGGAACATGAGAAACTAGAGAAGTACCAGGGCCTCAGAGAAGAACTTGAGAAAGCCTGGAGAGTGAAGACATCGGTGGTGCCCGTGGTCATCGGGGCACTCGGGGCTGTGACCCCCAAACTGGAGGAGTGGCTAAAGCAGATCCCAGGAAAAACATCAGACATCTAAGTCCAGAAAAGTGCAGATCTAGGAACAGCTAAGATACTGAAGAACCCTCAAGCTCCCAGGCCTCTGGTAGAGGACCTCAGCTTGGAAGGATGAGACCACCCGTGGAGGGTGGGATGGGAAATTATATGCATACACAAGACAGTGCACATGCTTATATGTGTATGACTAATTTGTGAGCTAATAACTAAAAACATAACAAAATTATGTTTACCCTTTTTGTTGTTTGTTTTGATTTTTACAATGAGAAACAATACACCATATAAAAGTAAATGTTAACAAATATGATGGAGAAATTGCCCAAAACCCTCAAGGGGCCTATTATGCAGCAAACTCCAAACAAAAATTAACATCTGACAATTAGAAAATTAAAAATGTAAAAATTCTAAATCTCGACCAGATTTAGAATGTCGGCCTCCCTGACTCCTTCTGCTATCAACTTGGAAACTAAATGATAGTCAAAGTGGAATTTTCTGGCCAAAGCAGATCCTGAGTTCTACTGACATTCACACACAGGGGTCAGTTTGAAAGTTCATTTCTTTTGATTGTCTACTTCATGTGGGTAGGTGTAGATACTCAACTGAACAAGAAAATTCTGATCCGCACAAAAACTGGCGTCTCAGTTTGCTCACGAGTGCATCCTGGGGTTCCCTGCAATGTGAAATGCAAACAAACCACTTGGGAAACCAAGGTACTCGAGCATTTAGATTCAGTTTTTGGATCTAGCCAACTGATGAATGAAGTTATATCTTCCACCATGGTTGGAGCTCGTTTTGGGTAATACCACCCAAATTAGCAGGTTTAGTAACTTTGTGACATTATGCAGGTGATTCGATTCACTTTTGAAGTGTACAAAACCAAATTAAGTCCCCCAGATAATTCTAATATAAAAGCACTCTATACATTGACATAAACATGTATTAGTTGTATCCTGATGACTTATTGCAGCAGCATTGACATAAACTGTCTGAATAAAACACAAGTAACCTGAATACTCAAATGTAACACTTGCACAACAAACAGAGAAAGAGACCTGAATGGCTGAAAATGTGTTATCTAACCAATAACCAGTAAGAGAAAGTGCCCTCAATAAAATGTCCACATATAATATTTTAAATCAAAAGCAGCCTCTTTAAACTGGGTGGTTAAATGCACCACATTGCACCTTAGTGTGCTATAAAAAGGCTACAGCGCACCAGCATAACTGGAGTTATGTCTAGTGCCTTCCACTACCTCCCAGGGGACAACCTTATAAGCTACTGCAGCATGAGGGGTGACATTAAACTCTAAGCCACTGTTGGACAGAAATTTTTGACAATGACAAACGCTGAAGTCAGCCCAAACAGCCAAACTGAATGTGTGCTGCCAGCTGTCTCACAGACAGGTATATTTGTGTCAGTTTATGTGTGAATTGCTGCTGTCACCTTCAGAGTTTTTGTCAGACAGTCTGTTTATGTAAAATATAAGGGAGGTATTCCCATTCTTGTACCCTAAATGGAGCATCTTGTTTAAAATAAATTTGTATCTAGGCCATGTTTTTACATGATCGTTCATCAGAGCTCAAAAGTAGCAATCACTGGGAGACAATATCATGCCAGAGCGATCAAATACTTTCCAGTTTTGCTTTAGCGTATCATTTAAGATAGTTTAAGTTTAATTTTTGTCCATCCTAATGTTAATTTCTCCCTTTATCTTTCTTTTTCACAATTTTTAAACTATCCATTCAGAATCAGAATCAGAAGGGTTTTTTGCCAGATGTGTGAGAAATCACAACATTAGGAAATTGCTGCGGTACTTGGTGCAAAAAGAAAGATAAAAAATAAGAGATATACAAATATAGGAAATAATAATATACTCATGATAAAATAATTAATATAAAAAGGGTGGCAATAATTAGAGAAGCAGCTACTATATACACAGTGCAGGTATAATCAGAGTGGATCAGCTTCAGGTACAAACACAACACTGGGTCATGTGACTGGGACCAAGTGACTGGAGAAAGTGATTGAAAGTGATGGAGGCCGCAAGCCTGTGATTGGTCAGGATGCCGCCTCCTTTAAATTTGTCAACAGCAATGCCACTCCCCCACAACAAAAACAAAGTGCGTAACATAGATACCTAGCAGCTGACGCAGAGCAGATTGAAGAATATGTAGCAGATAAAGTCTAACAATATGAATGTTTACACTAGTGGTGTCAAATTATCGCATTAATTGAGATTAATTCATTACAGCCACATTTAGTGCACTATTTTTTTTATCGCATTAATCTAATTTTTAATCTATATCTTTACTGGAACTTTTCTACCCTACCTGGTGGGATTTTTTATTTTAATTTATTTTTATTTATTTTATGTAATTATATATTTAACTATCATGCCATACCACATGTCAGAAGTGAGAGTGAGTGCTTAATGTTTTTTCAGCGTTTTATTTTGTGATAAACTGTCAGTTTTGATATGCTAACTTACAGCACTGTAATTTACAGCTCTATTTTAATTTTGATAAATGTTCTGTGATCTCTATTTGCATTGGTAAAAAAAATGTTCCTTGATGTGTTAACTTAGATTATTCTATATGGACCTGATGTTTTATTTTTAATTTATAATTATTCATGACTGACAAAAGAGCACAGTATTATTCTGCCTTTGTGATGTAAAAGGAAAGTTTAGAAGTCTGTTAAACAATAAATGACTTTATAAAGCCAGGTTTGTTGTTATATATTAATCTTTTAGTCTGCCACAATAATGTAATGAATTTAAATAAAAATACATCAAAATGAGGTTTTTCTCAGCCATTAGTAGGTGAGATTAAAAAAGAGATCAATTAATTAATTACAGGTCATAATTAATTAATCTAAAAAAATTAATCTCATGACAGCACTAGTTTACACATCTGTGACTGAAAGATATGCAGCAGACCTTTTATTCATGGACGGTAAATGTGAGCGATGTGGGTTTGGAGGTCACGGCTGCATGAAGAGGTGGAGGAGAATGAGGGACAAAAAGTGTCAGAAATACATAAACACAAACACACAATTTTAAATACACTACCGTGGACCAGAGATGTGACTGCAGGGGTGGCAGAACCCCATCCCGAGACCTTCTCCCTGGTGCATCATGACCCACAGTGGTGTGACCATCCCAAATGGGAACCAGTGCTATAGTTAATCTTGATAAATGATTCATGAATGTTCTGTAAAACTTGAGAAACTTCAAACAAATAAAATTATTCATTTTAGTCCAAAATTGACTCTTTAAAGGTTTGTAAAAATGTCTTTTAATTCTATAAAGAATAAAGTGTTATTAAGCACAAAGTCAGCATTTAAAGTTTGCAGAAACATTTTGACTTTGACCCAGACCTTCATGTTCATAAAACTGCCAACCCAATGACATACTTGTTTAAGTTGAATACTGCTACCCTACCCTTCTATTTCTATATTTTTTACAGTTCTCATACATGTAGGTTTTAGAAAATAATGTGTTCTTTTCAATCAAGACCAGGAACAATCAAAAGGACCAAGTCTTAAGATCTCCAACCTCAAAGCTGTGCTCCAGCTTGCATAAAACTTCAAGGACTGTGATATAGCCACAGGACATAAGCAGCTGAGCCATGAAAGTAAAATCTTAAAAAATCAATTCTGAGACTCAGAGGTAGCAGCAGCAGCAGAGATCTTTTCTCCTTCAAGTGTTGCTGAAGCATTTTGGAGGAGTTGTAAGCCTGGAAGAAACACTTTTCAGAGACTGCAGAGGGGAGCAGAGAAAGTCACAGCAATTCAAACGAAAATATATATATTTATAGAGAACTTTCTCCAGGTGTCCCTGGGATAAGAAGGCCGACATTTGTACTGTCAGCATGTGGTTTGCTTGGATGTGCATTTGGCCAGCAAGGTAGAGAACAGACAGCACTGTCACCGACTGCTAAAGCACACGGGGAGAAAAGGAGAAAAGGGTAAATGAACCTAATACTTTTACACTTTACCTGTAATCAATGCAATACTTGTTTTTAGAATTAGTGGCAATATTGAAGGAAAGAAAAACTTCTGCTGCACTTTTGAAAAAGAGATAAGAAAAAAAACGACAGGATCGTTTGCTGTCAGCAGAAAGAGAATGTGATAACGTCTAGCGTTTTAAGTCAGCTGCCAGCTGAGTGCTGTTCAGCTGTAATGGAACACTTTGCTCTGTGTTTTCTATAAATGCATCACATAGATGAGCTGCCCTGCATCATGGCACTTTAAGGCGGATGACACTGCATTTTCTTTATAGCATGCATTAAACCCAGTGATTTTTAAAAAGAAATGTTGGAAACATCTCAACAGCTGTGTAAAGAATTTTAAAAATGCATGGATGTCTCTTGAACTCAGCATATGTTGCTCTGAAATCCCTGCTGGACCTTTCTGCATTAATGCTGCCACCACAGAAGTGGAAATGAGCTTTGCCAATAACACTGATTCAAACCATATCATTACAGGGTCTGAGTGGTCTTTTTCATCTTCGGTCTGGACCACAAAGTTCCCGTTTCACCCTAGAAAATAAAATTCTAGAATAGAGTGATTTTTGGCCACATCTCTGAGAAGCCCCACCCCAAATGCCTATCTGAACCACATTTTAAGTAACTTTTGTCTTTAGTGTTGTAGTGTTTTTGTCCATATTGATCCTTTGCCCATTGAATTGTCTGAGCTATTGGTGAATGGTGGGTTTTGATTATTGCATTGCCTCCATCTGGGTCCCTGAGATAAGTCACCATAGCAATGCTCTTCATGCTGAAGTGTGATCAGGGTTTTTGACCCATTCAGTGATGTTACGTAACCTGTATATGTCTTTCCACCCTTAAACTGCACCAATCTTATATTTAACTGGAATCCATTGCAGGCCTGGATTATCTAAATTTCTAACTAGCTTTAAAAATAAAATGTTACTTTATTCTAAGAACTATATGTTTTAAATTTGAGATATTAGCTGGAAATTGACTTTTGAGTGAAGGCCCGTTGTGAAGGGTGCGATTTGCACACATAAGAAATCACTCTGTACCCACAAGTATGGCTCCCACTGCACAGATGAAGATGCACAGTGGATTACAGAGGTTGTCATGGTGATCAGTCACTTGATGTGGCTGATTTATTCCCTTTTAAAATATGTGCATAATAATGAATAATAATGACCCTGCTTCATGATTACTTTTATAAAGACAAAACGTTCAACAAAAATGTGCATTTTTCAAATAAACAATAAATTGTAAAAAAGTGAACTCAAACTGAAAATGATTTTACCGTAACACTATAGCTTGTAAGTTGTGTTAAAGCTGTATGGAAGTCACCATTATCAGATGGTTAGGATGAATATCTAGACATTGTATTTGTTTGATTACAGTTTGAGCCTTGCTACACTCATTGAAGTCTGTTTAATAAAACAGATATATGTGTTAATGTTGCCACTGATGTACAGCTGAATCAACATGAGTTTTTTTTCTCAATATCCACTTTATGAAGAGTAAAGTTGATTAAAAAAATCACCAATATGTTCAGAAGCATTCTGTTTTGTAAATGTCAAACTTGACATATATGATTTGCAGAAGTTCATCAGCATGTTTCATGCTTTGCTCCACTGCATTGAAATCTCATCCAAGCATCTCCAGCTGTTTATGATGTCAAAGGATCTCAGGTGATGTTTGTGTGTGGTCACAGTGTTAAATGCACATCTGGTACCCGACTGAGGCAGAAGAGTTCAACAGCTGTTAAAGCAAAAAAGTAACAGATAAACTGACACCAAGTGGTTAAAGAAGCGCTATCCTCCACCTGGTGTGAGGCTGCAAAAATCAAAATGAAGACATCAATACCAAACTAACCTGTGAGCCAATCAGGAGCTGTTGGTGAGTTTATGAAGCCAGAGGGTTTGGGCTTCCACAGCTGGCAACACCAAATCTAGAGAAAATGTGTTCAGCTGGAACCACACTGCAACAGTTCTGTAAGAAGTCTCATGACCAGGTCACACAGACAATATGGCCTAATTAAAAACAAATGGTGATCATGTGCAAATGTGCAAACCAGACCATGTGCAAATGGGTCCTCTAAACTCACATTTCGGTCACCAGTCTCAAGGTTGTTTCACATTTCATGCATTTTCTGACTCATAAAAACTAAATGAGAGATGCTCTAGTTGGGTTTCAGATTCCTTTGAGGACTCTGAATTTTGAAAAACAATTTGTCTTGCAAAATTCCAGAAACACTACAGAAACACTCTGCAACCTATGCAAGGAAATTTAGATCCCTTGAAAACTTTTTGAGACACACAAATGCTCGTTCCTATTTTCTATCAATAGTTGCCAACTTGACCAACGAAGGAGACTTTCCCCACTTCTTTATGGAGATTTGAAGAGCAGAATGAGTTTACACCAATAGAAACTCATGCTATTATGTTTTAGGTTAGGTAATAATAATATTTCAAATATCACACATATTTAAATGACACAACAGATGTGTACGAGTGGATCTTAAAGTACTTTTAGTACTCTGGTATCCTTAGTTTCCATAGGTAATCCTTTTTGTCTCACACACAAAAAATGTGTGAGCGTGTTTGAGGGGAAACAAAAATCATAGAGAAGCATCATCCATCCATCCATCCATTGTCTTCCGCTTATCCGGAGTCGGGTCGCGGGGGCAGCAGCCTAAGGAGGGAAGCCCAGACCTCCCTCTCCCCAGCCACTTGGGCCAGCTCCTCCGGGGGAATCCCAAGGCGTTCCCAGGCCAGCCGAGAGACATAATCTCTTCCTTTGGGTCTCCTCCCGGTTGGACGTGCCCGGAAAACCTCACCAGGGAGGCGTCCAGGAGGCATCCTAATCAGATGCCCGAGCCACCTCAACTGGCTCCTCTCGATGTGGAGGAGCAGCGGGTCTACTCTGAGCCCCTCCCGGATGACCGAGCTTCTCACCCTATCTCTAAGGGAGAGCCCAGCCACCCTGCGAAGAAAACTCATTTCGGCCGCTTGTATTCGCGATCTCGTTCTTTCGGTCACTACCCAAAGCTCGTGACCATAGGTGAGGGTAGGAACGTAGATCGACCGGTAAATTGAGAGCTTCGCCTTTCGGCTCAGCTCCCTCTTCACCACAACAGACCGGCACAACGCCCGCATCACTGCAGACGCAGCACCAATCCGCCTGTCGATCTCACGCTCCACCCTTCCCTCACTCGTGAACAAGACCCCGAGATACTTGAACTCCTCCACTTGGGGCAGGACCTCGTCCCTGACCTGGAGAAGGCATTCTACCCTTTTCCGACTCAAGACCATGGTCTCGGATTTAGAGGAGCTGATTTTCATCCCAGCTGCTTCACACCCGGCTGCGAACTGCTCCAGCGAAAGCCGGAGATCACGTTCTGACGAAGCCAACAGGACCACATCATCTGCAAAAAGCAGAGACCTGATCCTTAGGCCACCAAAACGGATCCCCTCACCACCTTGGCTGCACCTAGAAATTCTGTCCATAAAAGTTATGAACAGAATCGGTGACAAAGGGCAGCCTTGGCGGAGTCCAACTCTCACCGGAAACAAGCCCGACTTACTGCCGGCAATGCGGACCAAGCTCTGACACTGGTTGTACAGGGACCTAACAGCCCGTATCAAGGGGCCTGGTACCCCATACTCCCAGAGTACCCCCCACAGGGCCCCCCGAGGGACGCGGTCGAACGCCTTCTCCAAATCCACAAAACACATGTAGATTGGTTGGGCGAACTCCCACGCACCCTCCAGGACCCCCCCAAGGGTATAGAGCTGGTCCAGTGTTCCACGGCCAGGACGAAAACCACATTGCTCCTCCTGAATCCGAGGTTCGACTATCCGACGGACCCTCCTCTCCAGAACCCCTAAATAGACCTTACCAGGGAGGCTCAGGAGTGTGATCCCCCTGTAGTTGGAACACACCCTGCGGTCCCCCTTTTTAATTAGGGGGACCACCACCCCGGTCTGCCAATCCAGTGGAACTGCCCCCGATGTCCACGCGATATTGCAGAGCCGCGTCAACCAACACAGCCCCACAACATCCAGAGCCTTAAGGAAATCCGGGCGGATCTAATCCATCCCCGGAGCCTTGCCACCGAGGAGTTTTTTGACCACCTCAGTGACCTCTGCTCCAGAGATTGGAGAGCCCAACCCAAAACCCCCAGACTCTGCTTCCATCCTGGAAGACGTGCCGGTGGGATTGAGGAGGTCTTCGAAGTACTCGGCCCACCGATTCACAACGTCCCGAGTCGAGGTCAGCAGCACACCCTCCCCACTGTAAACAGTGTTGGTAGTGCACTGCTTTCCCCTCCTGAGGCGCCGGATGGTGGACCAGAATCTCCTCGAAGCCGTACGGAAGTCTTGTTCCATGGTCTCACCGAACTCCTCCCACGCCCGAGTTTTTGCCTCCGCGACCACCCGAGCCGCATTCCGCTTGGACTGCCGGTACCCATCAGCTGCCTCCGGAGTCCCACGGGCCAAAAGGACCCGATAGGACTCTTTCTTCAGCTTGACAGCATCCCTAACCGCCGGTGTCCACCAGCGGGTTCGGGGGTTGCCGCCACGACAGGCACCGGCCACCCTGCGGCCACAGCTACGGTCAGCCGCCTTGACAATGGAGTCACGGAACATGGCCCATTCGGACTCAATGTCCCCCGCCTCCCCCGGGACGTGTTCGAAGTTCTGTCGGAGGTGGGAATTGAAGCTCCTTCTGACAGGAGACTCTGCCAGACGTTCCCAGCAGACCCTCACAACACGTTTGGGTCTGCCAGGTCTGACCGGCATCTTCCCCCACCATCGAAGCCAACTCACCACCAGGTAGTGGTCAGTTGACAGCTCCGCCCCTCTCTTTACCCGAGTGTCCAAGACATGCGGCCGCAGATCAGATGAAACGACAACAAAATCGATCATCGACCTGCGGCCTAAGGTGTCCTGGTGCCAAGAGCACATATGGACACCTTTATGCTTGAACATGGTGTTTGTTATGGACAATCCATGACGAGCACAGAAGTCCAATAACAGAACACCACTCGGGTTCAGATCAGGGGGGCCGTTCCTCCCAACCACACCTCTCCAGGTCTCACTGTCGTTGCCCACGTGAGCATTGAAGTCCCCCAGCAGAACGAGGGAGTCACTCGAAGGAGCGCTTTCCAGTACCCCCTCCAGGGACTCCAAAAAGGGTGGGTAGTCTGAGCTGCAGTTTGGTGCATAAGCACAAACCACAGTCAGGACCCGTCCCCCCACCCGGAGACGGAGGGAGGCTACCCTCTCGTTCACCGGGGTAAACCCCAACGTACAGGCACCAAGATGGGGGGCAAGAAGTATGCCCACCCCTGCTCGACGCCTCTCAGTGGGAGCAACTCCAGAGTGGTAGAGAGTCCAACCCCTCTCAAGGAAACTGGTTCCAGAGCCAGAGCCATGCGTTGAAGTGAGTCCAACTATATCTAGTCGGAACCTCTCAACCTCACACACCAACTCCGGCTCTTTCCCCACCAGAGAGGTGACATTCCACGTACCAAGAGCCAGCTTCTGTAGCCGAGGATCAGACCGCCAAGGTCCCCGCCTTCGGCTACCGCCCTTTCCACATTGCACCCGACCCCTTTGGCCCCTCCCACGGGTGGTGGGCCCATGGGAAGGGGGACCCACGTCTCCTCTTCGGGCTATGCCCGGCCGGGCTCCATGGGTGAAAGCCCGGCCATCAGGCGCTCGCCAGCGTGTCCCACCTCCAGGCCTGGCTCCAGAGGGGGGCCCCGGTGACCCGCGTCCGGGCGAGGGAACACTGGTTCCATTTATTGAACTCATCATAAGGGGTATTTTGGGCTGCGCTTTGTCTGATCCCTCCCCTAGGACCTGTTTGCCATGGGTGACCCTACCAGAGGCATAAAGCCTCAGACAACTTAGCTCCTAGGATCATTGGGACACTCAAACCCCTCCACCACGATAAGGTGGCAACCCAGGGAGAGGTAGAGAAGCATCAATGGCAGAGATGTCCTTTCAGCTATAGGCTGGATTTAGGCTAGCCACATTTGTACACAGAGGATCACAGCTGATATTTTTATCCTATAATTTTAGGTCTGCTACCCTGAAGATTTACACATCATCACATTTAATGTGTAAACAGGAAATGCACGTGTAACTTCACTATACGAATGTGATATAATGAAAAATTAAAGCTATCCTATTATATTTAACTGGTCAACATTCCTTAAGACAGAACTGGGGTTTCACATGGTTGGTGCCTATGCACTAGCAGGTTGGAACTGGACCCAGTTTCCTCACATTCAGTAACCCTGCACTCAGACATTATGGTACAAAAAAAGTGTGTGCCATGGAAAACTGGCTGTTCGCCACCTGTCCAGCACCATGCTTCAGACAGATAGAGGACTGGTGCTGCTAGTCATCTGTTTGGCAGGAATTAAGAGGCTAAAAAGACCATAAAAACAAGCTGGAGGCCCATGCACAACTGTGAATCTGTTGATTCAGAGGAAGTCTTGGCACATTTATCTGGATATTATGGTTTGGTTTTGACTCCTATGAAAAGCTGCCAATCAAATTCTGCCCGGTAGGGCTTGTACTGTAAACAATAAAACAATCAGCTATTTTTAAAAGCTATAAAAATCCTATCAGATATTTTGGGAAAAATCTTAAAGATTTTCTCTCGTTATTGTTGTTAATGGGTGTATTTGGATAATCTGGTTGGTAACAACTGTAGCATGTTACCTCTAAATTAGGCCATCACAAGCAGCTTTTACCTCTGTGTGTTCATGTGTCCAGTGTTAGATAAGTATCTCATTCACCAATGGAGGGAATTTGAGGAGGTTCTTTGAAGAATAAATGCCCACCTGTAACTGACACACACTAGGCCTCATTAGAAATAGGTCTATCCTCAATTTATGTCATTAAACATGTTCCAGTTTTGTTGTCTAATATTTTAAATGCTATTAGTGATCATTTTTTGGCATAAAATAAACACCAAAATAAACCTTTGCACGCTTTTCGCAAAACACAACAGCCGGCAGTGTTTGGCTAAGGGTTTCTCCTTTAACGTGTTTCCATGAAAGGTCTCTGTGGTGGAAACAATGTAAGTTTAGAAATGTCAGGGACTGTCAATAGTGACTTGCTTACATATATTGATATGCTGACAACCCAAAGAATGGCTTGTTTGTTCAAAGGCTTACTAAGAATCGATGCATTTGTTTAAGTTCACTGAGATTCTGCTTGGTGGCCATCACTGGCCATACAGATGTCTCATTATTACCTTCTGTCATCATGTTCCTGTCTTTGACAGAAATGTGAGCATGGGGAAGAATTCAGCCATTTTGCTGTAGTTGTCCATAAAATTATGATACGGTGTGACGTGTTTTTACTTTTTCATTTTAGTTTGGATTTACCATGTGACCAAATCATAAATGGAAATGTTTTTCATATGTCCTCCTGATTTGTAATTATTATGTTTTTCTGACAAAAGGTATTGGGGTTAGTCTGCACAGTAGTGCAGTTGCCTTGCAGCAAGAAAGTCCCAAGTTCGAATCCCAGCCTGGAATATTTCTGATGGAGTTTGCATGTTCTCCTTGTGCAAGCATGGGATCTCTCAAGCTTCCTCCCACAATCCAAAAGTATAACTGTTAGGTTAATTGGCCTTTCTAATTGGTCCTTTGGTGTGTGTGTGTGTGTGTGTGTGTGTGTGTGTGTGTGTGTGTGTGTGTGTGTGTGTGTGTGTGTGTGTGTGTGTGTGTGTGTGTGTGTGTGTGTGTGTGTGTGTGTGTGTGTGTGTGTGTGCGTGCATGTGTGCATGTGTGCATGTGTGGACTGGCAACCTGATCAGGGTGTAACCCGCCTGTTGGCCTGAAGGCTATTGGAGATAACCACCAGCTCTCCGTGACACAGCAAGGATAGAGGAGATGGATGGATGGATGGATGGATGGATGGATGGATGGATGGATGGATGGATGGATGGATGGATGGATGGATGGATGGATGGATGGATGGATGGATGGATGGATGGATGGATGGATGGATGGGTTTTAGGAGTAACGTCACAAGTTATGTTTAAGTATGTAAGCTGGCATAAAAGGTAGATGGTGAAATCCATTCCTTCCAGGAATGTTAGACTTTATTTTGTGATGTTTGAGCTGGATTTTACTTTGTTTCATTACTTTTTTCCAAGCTGTCATGGCTGTGTACGGCCTATTCACATGCTGCTGAGGTACCTCACATTGTAAAATGAGCAATATATAAATGACCAATATGTCTTGTTTATCTTCATTTCTCAGTGTGAGAAGGTTTGATCACCCAATCAAATCAAATCAAGAGTGAATATCAACAGCAGAATATTACTGGGGATTTTCCCACATGGTGCTTACACTTCTTACAAGTTTTACCTCTTTCTAACTTTATAAGGCTTATTACTAATAAACATTGTTATAACAAAGAAATAATTAACAAAATGCAACATTTCTTACCTTTTGTGCTAACTTCATTTACAGCTTGAATAATGCCTACAACTTGTATGTAAAAATCACTATTCAAACTTGCTGTTTTAATCCATATAAAGTACATATTCACCACAAGCAGGGTACAGTGGAGGATATGGATTCTCATTATAATGAAATAAAAAGCAGTTATTAATTGCTGCTTGACACTTGAATCTCATCTGTTCTTGAATATGATGAAACACTAAACATTATGAGAGGAAGTTGTGTGTCTGTTAATCTCATTTCTGCATGAGAAGAAAATCAATGCAGTCTCAGTGTGGAAAGCACAGAAGCATTTTAAGGTCACTTTGGAATGAAGTCAGACTAAATCACATGAAGGCAGAGTGGTGCACAGTAATTGTCTGACACATGAGGTGACATTGAATTTAAACACAGTAAAGGGGTCCCAAGCTGTATTTAATCTGTATCCAAATGGCATCAATTACTATCCTAATGCATCGTATGTCTCTTCTTAAAAAAAAAAAATCCCAATCCAGACACATGCTGGGATCAGCTGAGTCCCAGACAGCTCTGCCACGTGATGGTTCCCCTGAGTTGGTAGTAAGCTTTGCCAGACTTAATTATAAAACTGTGAATCCATGGGAGAAAGCCTGACACCGTGTCAGTTTAGGGCTCATTCGTCATGATAGGAACAAAAAAAATGGGTGGCAATACGAGTACTAAACTGAGAGGATGAAAGAAAGGGGGAAAAAAAGGGAAGAATGAAAAGGAAGTGACTCTCCACGGATGGCTTGTCATCTGAGGTGAGACTGAACAGAACAGAGGTAAACAATAGATGTTTGGTAAAAGGCAGAAGCAGTCAGTCAGGCAGTAATAAAAAAAAGATGGGGGTAAAAAATAAAAACAGCCGCAAGTCTTTCTGAGGGGAAGCTGCCACACTCCATTTGTCTGAGTGTGCAACACACTCTGTCACCTGCCATAACTACCCATCACGCCCCGGGATTCTTCTGCCCAACAGTCCTCTGTAGTGCTGCTGCCTTTGGGTAGAAATACACATATGTATGTATATCTATAGGTGTGTGTGTGTGTGTGTGTGTGTGTGTGTGTGTGTGTGTGTGTGTGTGTGTGTGTGTGTGTGTGTGTGTGTGTGTGTGTGTGTGTGTGTGTGTGTGTGTGTGTGTGTCGCAGAGGCCTGACAGGTGTGAGGGCTTGTTTGAAGTGTGTGAGAGAGATGCCGGGACTGATACCAGATGACATTCTTGACTGTGCTGCGGTGCCTTGAGTGCTGACCTGCTAAGGTGGCTCCTGCCGACGCGAGGCTTCTGTCTGGGCTTATCTAGACCTTCACTTCCTCTTGCTCAGAGACAAAAGAACGTCTTTTCTTCCTGCGAGGATCAAAGTATAGATAGAGTTTGAACAACAACAAAAAAGTATATTAAAGTCCACGGTTAGGTGAGTGGAAAAGTCACACAACTTATAATTTGGAGAAGTAAAGATAAACATTTCATTATAACTCCAGTGACCTCAATATTAGCAGACTTTGCTGATCTGGAGGTGGCAACAGTCCCTTTTATGCCACAACAGCAGGACTCAGGAGTCAGTGGTAACTTTGCATAATGGCAACACGCGCAGCTTATTGTTCAAATTGTTCCTGCTTTGTTTACTCACAGAAAAGCTTAAGGGGATTGTTTTGTAGATCTATTGTTAAAGACACTTATTTAAGCCCCAGAAACTAGCTTTAGTCCACTTAAAAAACAATGGGTTTATTGTTACAAGCCTTTAGCCTCATGTAGCGTTTTCAAGTCTGTGAATATTCAGATGAACCCCTGTGAAACTCGTATAGCCTCCTCAGAAACAAAACACCTTTCACTTCAGCAGCAACAAATCTCAGTTATTTATGTTCTGGTTACTTTAGCTCTTATGGGTGCCACTGGGATGTGTAGTTGTCCTTGTAAAGGTGACAAAAACCACCTCACTGCTACTTTTTATTGACTGAGGTTTACCACTAAAGTCCTCAAGGTTTCCTACAAAACCTCAACCTGATGCTTCAAATTCTAACATCACCAGTGTTCATTTTACAGCTGAGCTTCCGAAAGTGACGTGAAGGGATAGCTGAGAATTTTGCCTTTGAACAACCTCAGTTTGGAGAAACAGGGATATGTACACTGGCGCCTCCGGTCCCTTCGACCACCACCAGCAGGCAAGGTGGGTTAAGTGTCTTGCCCAAGGACACAACAGCGGCATTCTCTGCTGGGAGCCGGGATTGAACTTACAACTGTCTGATTACTGGACAACCCGCTCTACCTCCTGAGCTACTGCTGCAAAAAGATGCCGTGGCTTCTTAGGGGTACAAGAAATAACTTCTGGGTTGCTCCTGTTTACTGGCTCACATTCTGTCCACAACGCTGCTGTTCTTCACCAGCTGGTATTGAATTACAAATGCTGGCACAGACCTGGTCAGTTTGAGAGCTCAAATATGATTTGCTCTGGAACCTGGTACCAGCTCAGTGGCCTAGTGGTATGAGCGTCCGCCCTGGGACTGGGAGATTGGGGCTCAAATCCTGGTTTGGTCATACCAAAAACTTTAAAAATGGGACCCAATGCCTCCAAGCTTGACACTCAGCATTAAGGGGTTGGATTGGGGGGGTTAAACCACCAAATGGTTCCCAAGCACAGCTGTGTCTGCAGCTCACCACTCCCCTAGGAGATGGGTCAAATGCAGAGAACACATTCCACCACACATCAGTGTGTGACAACTAATTGGACTTTTTTCTTTAAACCAGGAAGTATGGCAGTGGGACAGATTATAGACAAAAACTACATCCCTGTTTGGCCTTATTGAAAGGAGAAAATCTGAAACCCCCAGCTGGCTGAGAAGGAAATCAATTTCAATCTAACCTTCCTTCCAACATAATTGAGACATTAGACTGTTTTGTGATTATGTCACTGAAGAATTCTTACTTATTGTACCTTTAAGTTATGTACTTATTCCAAAGCCCTAATCACAAGCACAAGTCAGACATGGTACTTTGCCACTGGGCACATCTTCCAGATGTATAATAAACAGATGTCTTCCCAAAAACCTTTCTCCGTGGATTTGACATGCTTCCTGCAAGAACCACTGTCATTCCAGCTGCCTCTCACTTCTGTAGAGGGTGACAGAGTGTGAAAGTTTCAGATTTCACCTCTAAATATGGGAAACTTTAAATCCAGTGCAAAATTCTCTGTCAGCTGCCGTAAATCAAACTTGCTGTTGTTTGTTTGTTTAAAAGTAAATGTATCTGTCAACTTCTATGACTTGCACACAATCTTTCTGTGACAGACTGCTACCCGGGTAGATGTGTTTACCTGTGGAAAAAGAGAAGAAAAGAAAACCAGAGAGGGAGATTTCTAGAGACACACTTTAAATAGTGCATCCTATAATGTTTTCCTCCTCAGTATCAGCGACACGGCGATGCATTCACCCACCTGGTTTGTTCCTGTGAAGGACAGCAGTTCCAGGTGCAGCGAAAAGCGATGCAAATCAATCATTTTATCTTGAGTGAGATAATTTATGATGTGCTCGGAGGGTTGCGGATTCTATCTCCACCATGTTCCTACTGTCATGTCCCATGTTTAGGACTGTCATCAGTCTTCATCAGGCGCCCCGCTTCACTCCTGCTACCCCCATCTCCAGAGTCACGATTTATCCCACAAATAATTGATTATGACAGGTTGCATGCAAACAGAAAGCGAAGTAAACGTGATTAATCACTTTGTTCGATTAATCACAGCTGATTATGCATTTTAAGCACCAATCTCACAGCAGATGATCACTGGAGATGTGCCCATATTTTCATTGGACCTTCACCTGGAGCTGCATGCTGACAAATCACAGAAAGTGGGTCGTGTTGGGAAGGTTTTGGAGACTCTTCCAGAGGGGAACATAGCTATTACTGTGAGTTTCATGCAAGTTTAGTAAAAAATAATAATGACTTCCTAATTAGTGGAAGAATAATTTGGCATTTTTTAAAATATTGGTCCTTGAATACAACGAATTTAATTTTATTTTATGCAATTAAAGGTCCAAGGGCAAATAGTGAAAAGCTTGTTGCACTCTCTGACTTTCCCTGATATTCAAAGTAATACAACATCATTCCCACTGAAAATTGCAAATCAGATCACATAAGCAGGTCCACAAAAAAGCAATTAAGATTCAGTGAAACATGTAATTTAATCAGACAAAAATGAAATATATTAAGGTTAAGAGTGCAGCGTTCAGCCCTTTTTTCCATGCCTATTATTCAAATGAAGTCACCATGCAGGTAGTGATTTTGACAAGCACATGCCCATCTAGGATGACAGACACTGTAAACTGATTTAAACATGAAAATACCTGAAAGCATGACTTAAGAACCACTGTTTCCAATAGACGTGGCGTCATGCATTCACCCGTTTCATCACTTTCTCATTGAGAATTCTGCTGCAACACCCAGCATCAATTAAACTGGCCTTACAACAATCCATATGGGTAAAATGTTTTCTTGTCGTACGAGACAGTAAGTCAATCCCTTCCAAATTATAGCAAATTAACAGAGAATAGACAGCAGCTGCCAATATAAAAGGTATAGCTTCACCACCTCCTAACAGTAGAGCACTGAGGACAGTCGATGTGATGGGTTTCAGTTCTGTGAGGGAAATTTATGTCCTTCTTGCCTCTTCAACAGTCTCATTGATTTAAACAAAAACATAACAAGGATTAACAATCAAACAGCAAGTATTCAGCTGGATGTGTAGACAGAGAACTTGGGCCATTTTGACATGCTTCTATGCACTAGTTGTAAATGGCTTCATAAACATCCTCTATTTGGAAAAACAACTTTAAACTACAAGATGATTGATGAGCTAACAGCTAGACTGAAGCCAAAGTTGATGTCTGTTGTCGTAAAACTTTTATTTAAAATTAATAACAGTTGATCTGACAGTTATTTTGTAAATATGCTATATCCAGTCTTTCCTTCCAGTCATGTTTTTGTTAACATTGTATTTGGGCAGGAAAGTGGAGAATTTCCTGCTGGACTTGAATCATGGATGCTGGCAATGCTCAGTTTTGCTGCTAATGGTGTGTATGCATGGGAGTATATGTTTAAACGTATTTCCTTTCCCACAGCTATTATCTTTCTGAATACAATTATGATGGATCTGTGTTTTGTTTAATTTATTCATTTATTGTAGCAAGTTACACATCCTCTGGAATGCTCTACCCATCGAAATTCGCCAATCACCATCTGTTGCTGCCTTCAAGTCACGATTGTAGACCCACTATTATGCTTTGGCTTTTGGACAATGACTTTTTATTTCTTATTTTTATTGTTGTTTTGCCTTTGTTTTAATTTGCTTTTAGGTTGCTTTTATCTATATTTATTGATTGTTTTTAACTGTACCTGTTTTAATATCATTCTTTTGTGATTGTTGCCTGTGCAGCGCTTTGGTCAGCTCGCATGCTGTGTTTAAATTTTGCTATATAAATAAAACGGTATGGTATGGTATGGTATGGTACGTGTGTGAAAGGAGGATGCTGGTGAAGCTGACCTCCATCTTGGAAAACCCCTCCCACCCACTGTGTTCCACTGTGGAGGCCATGGACAGCTCCTTTAGTGGCAGACTGAGCCATCCAAGATGTAAAACAGAAAGCTACCGTAGGTCATTCATTCCCACTGCAGTAAGAGTGTAGAACTCCTCAGTTTAAGCTGTACTGGCATTATCCTGTTACACGCTAACATCAGTGCTATATTCAGTATGTGTTCAATACCATGATGTACATTAGTATGTCTGTGTCCCTTATGCTGTGTATTCTTGGAATTTTCTATTTTTATTTGTTTTTAGTGGTTTGAAGGTTGCAATAATAGCTGTTTGAGCAACAACTATCTAAAAATTCAGTCTTTAATTGTTGCACCAGTCAGCACCATTGCTGCCATTAAAACCCCAAATGGGTGAATTAAGATTCTAACTGGAGTCTCATTCATTTCTCTATATGAGGTGTTGTCCCTACAGCATCACTTAAAACAGTTACTAAGGAACAGCTTTTTTCATCTGAGGAACATCTCAGAACCCTGATCAGTGGTGTCAACGAGCACAACTTGAGATGATAATTCCGGCTTTTGTCTCTGTGATTAGATGACTTTAACACTCTGTTCACTTGTCTCATTTAAAGGGGGCTTGCTTGTCTTCAGGTAGTCCAATCATGTGATGCAAGACTTCTTACTCGCTTACACAGACAAAATTCATGTTACCCCTGATTTAAAGTCACTACATTGGCTACCAGTCAGTTTTAATTCACTTTCTAATTTTGGTCTTAACTTTTGGAGCTGTGCATGAAGAAACTCATTTGTATGTCGCTGACTTGATTCAGCCACAATATGAGGTAATCTGGTCACAGCCTTTGAACATTCCCTCACACTCACTTCAGGACTCAGAGACCGATCTCCTCAAATGTAGCAGCCAGACTGTTGACTGTCCTTCCTTTAAATTTTCAGAGTTTAGACTTTGGATGCTTTTATAAAGCAGGATTTAGATAGACCTGAGATTTTATCATAGTTTTTCTTATTCTGTGTTGCTTTAAGTGTATTAATATTATTGAATGAGGAGGTTAGTTACTTCCACTTGTGCTTGTTGATCTGTGAATCACTGTCTCAGGTGTGTTTTTCTCCTCTCCTGGCTACAAAACAATTTACCCATATAGAACAAATGAATATGGGAGAGTTGAGTATCACTTCTTTAATTTCATTCATCCATCTTCAATAAGGGTCACAGGAAGCTCACCCTGAAATGACACCAGGTGCGTCTGTGGCACGTTACAGCAGCAGCACATCTATGCAGCAAATAGAAGCTTTTCGTTTTACACGGGATGTACCGTGGAACGTTTCAGGTACCTCCCATAAGTATATGTCACGATGCCACTAAATATATGATTGGGTTCTATTTTTGGCATAGTACGCTTCCACAATGCGTCAAGTTCCACAGTTAACATGGCTGAACAGGAAATCACACATCAGTGTAAAGCAGCTGGTAAATATCAAAATAAATGACAAATGCAAATTTGAAAATCCTTCACGATGTAAACATTACGTCTTGACGAGCGATCAAAGGGCTCATTTGCTCCCTGAAGATTTTGAGGAGAGCACTGATGTTTTTCAGCATGGAGGAGGCTTTTATCCTGGCAGTGGAGAATCATAACGTTATATATGACACCACACTTCATTTTTACAAAGAAAACACCAAAATGAGAAGGCACAGACCTAAACATCAACAATTATGGGAGTAGATGGAGAGTTTAAAACACAACAAAAGTTATTATAAAGCATTCAACGTAAACTATCCTGTAATTTTGTAATCTCGTGAGTCCAACTACATGGACGGTGTCAGGCACATGCCTGATTTAAATTAGGGGTTAGGTCATCACAGGAACAGGGGTAATTAAAATGAATCCCTATATTGTCCAACTTTATTGATGGTTTAGACTATGATTTGTTTTGATTAAAATTGAAGGTGTGGTGCATTGTCCCCTTTTCTGCTGTTGAGAGGAGGTGATGTTTGTGGTTTTTACCGTGCTCTGGTGGTTTGTTTTGAAGTTAATGATCCTAGAAGTGATCATTTGTCCAAATTTTCAACGTTATTAAAGCTAAACAGAGACCTTGCCCTAAAACAGAATGATGTATTTTAGCAAATCTGAGCAGAAACTGATCCTTATAACCTCTCTATTTTATTAGACCAATGGCCTCCAGTGGGATCTGCAATTTATAGTTCAAACACTAAAATAATTTACGCATTCAACTTATTTTCCTGCATTTCTCAGTTTTTTTAAGTTGCATCTTATATGTATTTTGTAAATGAATTTTGGCTCTGTGAGTTCATGTTATAGATATTGCCAGTAGCAACAGAAAAGGAAGCTCTGGTCAATAAATGAAGATGTTAAAAGGATAAGCTGGGGGGGGGGGGGGGGGGGGGGGGGGGGGGGGGGGGGGGGGGGCAGACTGCTGATCTGGTAAGTCTGTAAAGTCAGTCTTGAAGTGGAGTTGTATTCCTTAGAGTGTGTCACAAGGAGCCAATACTTAGTGCCATCACAATGATAGATGGAGGTGGAATCACGCACTGACACTCCCCTGCAAATCTCACTGGTAAAATCACTTGAGTCAGCTGGATTGATCATGCATTTTTGGAGGCTGTACACTTTAGAGAACTTAGTTTGTGACAGATTTCCTTTTGTAAGGTCAGTCCGCTCAAGCTAATAGCTGCTTCATCACCACTGTGACCCACCTGGTAGACAGCTGGCTGTATGATAAGAACAAGTTAAGGTTAAAAGGATTTTTAAGATGACCCTGTGTGCTCTACTCACACGCATCTGCCAATTCCTGACTGAAATATAGATTTTTATAAGGACTGGATGAAAAAAGAACACGAGTAAAGTGACTACTTAAGGAATGTAATCCAACATTATTCTAATACAGCTTCTAGAACAAAGATTGAAGGGAAAAACCTATTCAAAAGATTACTTTGAGCAAAATAGATGTGGGCAGTCATTTGTGATGTGACAGCTTCATCAATCTACTGTTTGAACTTTAGCTTTGAACCACCTTTTATAAAATATTGCAACTCGGAACGCTTAACGTGTCAAAAAACTTTAAACAGTGTTTCCATGGGAGCTACTCAGTGTCGGATGTAAACTTATATATAAAATTCAGGAGTAGCTGCAACTGTTAAATCCAAAACTGACAAAACAGTGATAAGTTTGGCAGAAAGGCAGGCAATCAAACTGACAACCTGACTGACAAACAGGTGAGATGGTAGGAGTGACTGACTGACAGGCTGGGATGAGAGTACCGGAAACAGGGCGAACAAGGAGGATTAAAACACGGATCAAAGTCAAAGTGTAAAAAAAAAGAGGGGGGGGGGGGGGGGGGGGGGGGGGTTTGAAGCTGTGGTCATTGGTACTGGAGCAAAGAGAAGTCTGGTTAATAGCTAACTAATGATAGATCAACCAGGGAGTCAAGCAGGCGGAGGAGCTAAAGATGGGAACAAGTCATTGCTCTGGAGGTCACAACTAAGTATCAAGTCTTTCCTTTCAAGTCCCAAAAAGTCCAAGTCCCAAACTTTGGAATTCTAGTCCTTTAGACATTTACATTTTGTATTTAATTATACATTAATATTTTTTAATTCTCAAATGGAGCATTTATTTAACAAAACAAAGAACAAATGGTACTGTAACTGCTGAAATGTCAGCAGTAAATCTGACAAAACTGTGTAAACATAAAGGAAAAGCACATTATCAAAGAGAAATGCACATATTTATACCAAGGACACAGTCAGTTGGGTCAGAGTTTGTTTATGCTTACAATAAATAGAATTTCACTTTATGGTTTCTATATTCTTATACTTTAAAGGAACATTCCGCAAGTTTTACACCTTAAAATTATGCTTTTTTGTAAAGTTTTTGTGCCATAGTATTATCTATTATGTTCATTTTCATACCTGTGATAGTGTTGGGGGGTCCCACGTCTGTTTACTGCACTATACAGTTTTTGTGCATCGGGTAGCGACGGAAGTACTGACTGGGTGTCGTTTTACGGAAGAATATGGCAAGCCAAAGGGATAAAAAAGCACGCGTTCTAAACGCGCGTTATGTCCGCCAAAATGCGTGTCTTGAACACGTGTTTTGACGCCAAAGGGGAAAAAAACTTGCGTGTTCTAGAAGCGAGCATTATGTCCGCCAAAACGCGCATCTTGAACGAGCGTTTTGGCAGACATAATGCGAGTTTAGAACGTGCATTTTTTTTTCCCTTTGGCTTGCCATAATTGTATAACGTAGACTCGCTGTAGCAGCAGCAGATTCACCAAAGAAAGCTAGAAATCCCGTATCAGAGGAATCTAGGAAAAGAAAAGGAGAACGTGATAGAGCAAGAGCAAAGACCAGAGTTATTATTGGGCCGTCTTTTCCTCGCTGGAGAGCTCTTTTAGAAAGAAAGGCATGAACTACGGACTCTAACCTAGCCGTGCTGCTAATGGCTAGGTAAGTAATAAATGATTTCACCAGGGTTATTGTGTTTGGTCGGGCATAAAGTTGTTATACAGTCCTGATAAAACTATTTATTCAATGTGTGGAGGTGGAAAAGTTTGTTTTCGTTGTTTTGCCTGACTTTAGGAATGTAAACATGCCTCTTATGCCCGAGAGAGAGATTTAATGTTACGACAGTGACGTTACGCAGCAAGCCTCTAGAGGGCGACAGAGGCCATATAACTGCAATCTTGCGGAATGCTGCTTTAAACAATCCATCATATGATTCCTGCAACAAAAGGCTTCATAGTGCTCAGTGATATTACAGCATTTATCTTCACTCCATCAGCTCAACATCCTGACTCCAACTTCCCTCCATTTAAAACTATGCTAACAAACATTGGATATTAAAAGGGAGCAGGTTACAGTCAACAGAGGAGAATAATTAAGCATTTCACTGTTACACATTCAAACATAAAGAACACATTTTAATTATTTGTTTCTTGGTACACAATGGATCAGAAACAGCTAGCTAAACACGGAGGAAGCGAGCTAGTCTTATGGGTTTATTTTGACTTTATCCTATGTGGTCTTGGTGTGATTGACATCTGACACAGCTAATTAGAGCCTTCACCGTTTTCCTATCATTGAAGAAAAAGAAAAAAATCATTAATATTTAATTCTTCATTAGCAGAGTAAGAACTATATGAATGAACACCTGGGCTCAAAGGCAACAAATCAACTTCCACCCCATCCCACACACACACCCACACATTCTGCTTCGATCATTCACACATAGCAGAAATGAGAAAAAGGCATCCCAGGCTCAGCTTTAAAGAGCTGTGTGACAGGGGACTCGTTTTCTCTAAATCTGACTGAGGCCTGTGAAGCTCTTGAATTATTTTCCATTTTTAGTTTCCATTTTTTTTAACTGAGTATAACTAGAAAGACTGTGGTTGTGTTGCGCTTTGGCCTTAAAGTGGTATGTCACTGAAAAACCTGTTTTTTAATGATTATTTCTGATTATAATCGGTCACTCTGAGTTTTTCATGCAGGCTGAACATGAAAATAGTCTCCTCCACCTATCTACTGCATTAGCTTCTGATAGAAAATAGACGGTGAAACTCTAGGATTAGAAAAGCCTGACAGATCTACGTCACACTGTCACTTAACTTTCATGGACTCACCCATCTTGACTCATGACGGGGAAGGCTGTTGTTGGTTTAGCGTGCAGAAAACAGCAGAGAACGTCTCTGCTAGTAGAAGCTAACCATTAGCATTAGCAACTCCACCACACAGCAGATCTCCTCCAGGCTTGTGTTATTTGTGGAGATAAAACATCAACGTTGCAGAGCAATCAGAGTCAGTGGTAGAGTCGTGTTGCTGTTACCCAATCAGAGGAGAGATGTACAAATATCAGGAAAAAAGACTCAAAATCCTGTCGTCTGAAGCTACTTTCTCCTCTGGCTCAATTCTCCGTGCTGAAACAGGCACATCTGAACTTTTGTACCCCAGAAATTGACTTACAAGGCATTCATTCCTACTAGAGACCTCTGCACAACTGTTTTTCAATTTTTACCTAATTATTTATATTTAACTCAGCTTTATTTTACTATGTTGTTTTGTAAGTATAATGAGACAGGAAACCACTTTGATCCACTTCTGTTACTGTAGGACGTGTTGTGGAAATAAATATGATTTTAAGCCTAAAACTGGCAAATCTACAAATTCGTGGTTCAAAAGAGAATCAGAACATTAATGTTTCAGCTTTTAATGTTTAAACAAGTGAGGTCTGTAAAAAGGTCATGAGTCATAAATATTGGTAGTTTGTACATATTTCCATTTAATATGCAGAATGAGCAGTTAAATGTAAATGCTCATTCTTCTTTGCTGCCACTTTTTCTTACTAATTATTTTTCCTTTAATCATGTGCTGCCCAGTCTTCTAATTTACTTTATTTAGGTCCATTAAAGCAGATGTGAGCATAAAAAATACAACAATGCAAATGCGTTACTGGCTAATATAATAACGAGCTATTTTACAGCATCCAGAAATAACACGTTCTCACTCTGGTATGTTGTTTCTCAGGAAAAAAACGCCTTGGCATGTCAGTGTGGTAACCCTTTGTGTTTGATTTGACAAATCGCCTAACGACTTTGGCTGCTGATGAAAAAGGTAAAACGTCTCTTGCATCTCGCGGATATCAAAGTGCATTTGCTAAATAAAAGCAGGTATTTATTCAAGAGCGTAAGAAGCCAGATCAAAGGCAAAGTAAGAAAATGATAAACACAACAACTGCTCAACCTTGTGATCCCTGGGAGATCTTCGAAAACACAATTAATGGGAAGAAACTAACATGTCAGTCTAAGAGTTCTGTCTTTGAAATCCAGAATATAAAAAGTCAGCTTTTGTAAAAACCTACTTTGGAACAAAAAGAGCTTATTTATAAATGTGCTTTGATTTTACAAGATAACTTTTGCCCCTTTATTTATTTAAAAAAAACTAGTTGTGTGTTCAGCGTTCCTGATTCTTTTCACTTCTTATTTTAATTTAAACTTGATTCAAGGTGAAAACAAGTTGGTGTGAACAGACTCTAAAGACAAATGACGTGTTACAGGAAGTCGACACATTTGACTCATTTGATTAATAAAATCATCAGTGAATAAAAGTCCTTGCCTTTCAGCTCAGATCCTCGTGGTGGTTCACCTTCTCTTGGCAGCTATGTGGTGTCTGTCTTGTTGAGAAATGAGAGGAGGTTAGTCTTGGTTTTAGTTCTCAACGAGCTCTTCTGCCAGCTGCCACAGCAGCTCGCTCAACGCCATTGATTACCTGATGCAAGCAAGAGCCCAGTGTGCTGTTCTGATCATTAATCCCTGCACAGCTCTGTTCTTAACGCTCCATCCCTTTATTTTAATTTCTTCACCCTTTCTTCTTATTCCTGGCATAAGTCGAGGTAATAAGGGAACAGGGCAAATGAGGCCTGTGTGATGGAGGACTTACAAATCAGGCTTTTCAATGTAAGATCAGGGATCAGGGGAGGGGGGGTATTCCATTTATTTGATGATAATTACATTCCCATTTAAAGGAAAAATATTACTATATTTTTAAAGGTATTTTTGGTCATTTTGATGTAAATTTCTATGGAAATTTATTTGCAGTTAAACTACAGACCATTAGATGACGTGCAGTAGGGTTGCAGCTATTGAATATTTTAAGATTTGAATATTCTATCAAATTCACTGTCGTTTAATCAAAATATTTATTCGACAACCCTTCAAGCAGAAAAAAAAAGTCTAATGAGTTTAAAAATCAAACTCTAATATGTTCTGCTTGGCATAGTCTTCGCCCTTTAAGCCAGATGTGCATATTGGAAAAGGTCCAATTTAGGGCTGAAGCAAATCTTCGAATGATTCGATTCATTACATTCATCGAATCATTTTTTACTGATTTTGAAACGTCGTTAAATGTGCGCACCACAACCTGAGCACATTTTACTGGTGCACTGCATGGTAATCTAGGTGCTGTGGAGGAAAACAGAGAAACCAGCAGAGACACAAACCATTGTAAAAGTTTGGGATCAAAAGTGAACTACGAGCAGATTGGCTAATGCTAACGCTAGCGAGTAGCACGCTCAAGATCAAGTGGGGTTCTGAAAAAACTAAACTAAGAATGACTAAACTCTACAAGTGGAAGGAAAATCCCAATTAGCCAGCTAATTATGAAGAGCTTGAATATACACCCACCAATCTGCGGGCCCCTGCTCTGGTATACAACGGGCGCAACCCCACAGTTCGTTTCCCATTTTCTCTTCATGTCACCAGCTAAAGAGCAAATTATCTTTCTTAAAGAGCAAATAACCTTTCTACAAAGAGCGCTTTATTCTACTCTCCATGTCCAGCAATGCTGTGCGGATCTGTCCATGATGCCAGACAGGCTCCATCTCCAATGGTGACCTCCACGCAAAATGCGAGGTCTGTCTCAGGGCTCAACATGCTGGCCTCACTCTAACGCCTCAGGCCTTATGCCCCTTCTGTGCCGCTCTGCCATTGGCTGAAAAGATTCGCCATGTAGATTTCTTCACGCCCGCCTGCGACAACGACTTCCCAGTGGCCAAGACGTATCCGGTGGACAAGGCACTCCAGTCACAGCAGGTGCCTCTACTCCGGGGCTTCCACGCTCCTCCTCTCTCCCAGCAGTCAGAGCGCTGCTACAGGAGTTGCCAGCCATCAACTCTGCAGCAGCTTGCCTCAAAGGGCTAGCCGTCCCAGAACCGTCTCTGCCCCAGTCTGACGACATGGTGGGAAGTTTCGGCGCCACTCAGGTATGCTGTCCTGACCCCATCTGGCCGCGGTTTCCAGCCGCCATGAGCTGTTGGTCCAACACCTTGACTGAGCCTACCAAACTCAAGGTACCATGCTCCACCTATGCCCCCATAACCAAGGTAGAGGGCTTCTTTGAACTGGGCTATTCTCTTGTTCTACTCCTGGAACCGGACCTGGCTCTGCTGTTCGGGGCAAAGAATCATCTGGCTGGTCAGCAGGCTGTTTCCGCTTCCAAACATGACCAACTCCTGACGAGGCTTACCAGCTGCTCACACCAATGCACATTACAGACAGGTGCTGTGGGAAACAACATTGCCCTCCTCGCCTTTGGTGTCTCAAAAATGGCGGAGCTTGACGTGCCCGATGAGTCAAAAAGCATCATCCATAAATCTGCTCACGCCATTCTGAACCTCTGTGCTGCTGTTCTGACTGGTTCTGCTTGCATTGCTTCCTGGCAGACCCTCATCCAACGTGCTTTATGGCTCAAAGCCCTGCCTTCTATCCCTGTACATCTGCACAAAGACAAGCTGGAGGGTCCAATCAGCCCTGATGTCCTGTTCACCAGAACAGTGCTCGGCCCTGGAATTGGAACTGCAGGAGCTTCTGTCCAAGAAAAACATTTCCCGAGTTCAACCTGGAGAGGAGAGGTCGGGGTTACTTCCTGGTTCTGAAGAAAATGGGAGGGGTGACGCCCGTCCTCGACCTGCCCCGGTTCAACTGTTCCATCGAAGTGATGCATTTCTGCATGCTCACAATGAAACAGATTTTGGATTATAACTGGCCTGCTGCCCGATTTGAACCCTCTGATCTGCAGGGCAAGACGTTTTGGTTGTTCCCAGGTCAAAGTGCAAAACTACACAGTAAAAAATGGAGTGTTAATATTGCAGTGTCAACTTAGAGTACATGTATTTACAATTATTTGAAGAGTAAACCAGCAAACAGCAGAGTTAAAAGTCAGTGTTAAATTCTGCAGACATGCACTGTTAATTTCTCCTCTGCAGAGAGTTTATTTAATTTACCTATTTCAGTGTTAATATTGACACTATTTTTGAAAGAAATTAGCACTGGCTGAAGAGTAAATTTTACTCTATTCGAGAGGGACCAAATGTCATCTGAACAGAATTAAATTCAAATTCAATTCAAATATCTCTAAACTATCTTGAACTTCCTGTTTATGGTTGCATCCAAACACTTTTATACTTCTTGCAAGTGTGTGTTTCTCCCTCAATTATGTCATTATAAAACCATCGTGGATGACATTATTTTCTCTTTGTAGTCATTTAATTCACCTTAAAACTTCATAAAACAGTCAACAAAAAGTTTAATCTTTCTAATATTTTAATCTTCAACAATATTGCTAAACTCTTTTTCAGGTTTTATGCATGTGACTGGTTGAGAAATTGAATATTGTAATGATTCACACTCTGAATCAAAATGTTGAACTTTGAGCCTGGTGACAAAATTATAATTATTTCTGAGTCAATCTGAAAACTCAGTTAGAAGCTAGAACCCCCTTCTGCTCCTAGCAGGGCTTTTATTCTGAAAGATGTCCACATGTAAAACCCAACAACCCTGATCCAAAACCATTCAGAAGGAATGAATCAAATGGCACCATTAAAGGATGCTGATATGTCACTGACAAAAGCTTAATCCAATACAACAAAATGTTGAAAACAGCATGACTATTTTATGAAATTGATTATAAAAATTTTCAATTATTCATACAACTCTTGATGGATTACATCAATGGCATTTAAAGTTTAAAGCGATCCAAAATCGTACATTCGCTTTTGGAATGGAACTGAAGGAGTCTGAAAGGCACAAACCCAGACATGATCACAACAGATTTTATGTTGCTGAAAACTAAAGCATGAAATAAAACTTTCATTGTTTTTTACTCAAATTTCAAAGTCAGAACATGTTCTGGGCTCTGACTAGATGCTGTTTTAAAGAAGAATCAAAAAGGAAAACCATTATTTTTAGACTTGCACCTTTTCTCCTGGGAGAGCGCCTCCAACACACGCATCAACACAGTAGCCTTGTTGCATGTCCTGGAAACCACAGTCAAATAGGAGTTCTGCGACACCCACATATCATGTGGTGGATACTCCGACTGTGAGGAAATTTCACACCAGGTAATTATCTGCTGTTTTCTTTGCCTTTGGGAGGAAGGTGGGCGAGGCGGGATGAACAGGAGAGGGAGTGGTTGAGGTGAACGAGGCTTCCCTTACACCCTCAGATCTAGGGGTGAAAATTACACAGCCTCCTCCTCGGGCCTGGAGAACCACCAAACCTCATAAAGCAGCAGGTGAGAGCTTTTGTGCATCTCTTTTACAGTGTCGTCCCATGCTATATAAATAGAACAATATGGCAGTGCAAGTCACATCTCATTTGGTGTGTCGTGTTTCAGAGCACCTCTGCTGCAAATGTCGGGCAGCGAGGGCTGCTGGGGGAAGGCAGAGCTCCGCTAATGCACACAGACCGGGCTTGAAATTTAGAACTCCTGCTAAGTAACTGTTCTTATGCCCTTTACTTTTATTCTGTGTGCAGAAATAATCAGAAATATAGCTTTAGATTAGGCTGGAGCTGTCAGGAAGAAGAGAGGTTGTATAATTGAAGATGAGCGTTATAAAGATCTGATAGCAGTTTATCACAATTGGTGGAAAGAGACATAATCAAAGTGTGAAAAAATAACTGTATTTATTTTTATCTTTGTACCTGATGTGTACAAACAAGAGAGACTACTGGCTGAATTTTGGACCCGTAATTCTGGCACAATGCAGTGACTCCTTTTCAAAGAAATTCACAAACCATGTGGTTCTGTGATGCAAGATGGCTGCTACAGCTAACAGACTTTGGAAAACCAAAAGTGGACATAACCCAGTCTGCTTTACAGATACTGATTGAGTGGGCGACAGTGGCAGAGGAGTCAAGTGCCCGCCCAATTCAATTCAATTCAGTTTATTTCTATAGCGCCAAATCACGACAAGAGTCGTCTCAAGGCACTTCACAAAGTAAACATTCCAATACAGTTCAGTTCATTAAGCCAATTAGTAAAAAAGTTTCCTATATAAGGAACCCAGCAGATTGCATCAAGACACTGACTAGTCTCAGTGTGTTTTCAGCAATCCTCATACTAAGCAAGCATGTAGCGACAGTGGGAAGGAAAACTCCCGTTTAACAGGAAGAAACCTCCAGAGGATCCTGGCTCAGTATGAGCAGCCATCCGCTACGACTCACTGGGGATTGAGAAGACAGAGCAAGCACACGCACACCCCACACACACACACACACACACACACACACACACACACACACCATATAGATCAAGTAGTGTTTCTATGGCTACACTGTGATTTCTTAGTAGAAGTTCTATTTAGTGAGAGAAACTTTATTGTCTTTATCTGAGTGAATCTATAATTAATTCAATAGGTGAACTAATAGTAGCACATTCTATGTTAAAGAAAGTGAGATGTCATATCAGGAGAGGGAGAATGTTCAGTGGTTGGCAGCAGTGTGCCAGCCGATGGCCCCCTCCATGAGGCAACCACAGCTCAGCAGAACGCCAGTGTAGCTTCTTCTGGGGAGAAAAACACTTAGAGAGAAAATAAAGTTAACAGCTGAAATAACAAGAGATCTTCCAATAACCGGAAGGTTGCAGGATCAAGCCCTATCTGTGTCATTGTGTCATTGGGCAAAACATTACCCCTACCTCTCCTGCTGGTGGTGGTCAAAGAGACCGGTGGCACCAGTGCTTGGCAGCCTTGCTTTCCTACAGTGTGCACCAGGGCAGCTGTGGCTATATTGCATTGTTTGCAAAAACACGTCGGACATTATCAACATGTTTTAATATTGTCCAACTAGAATATTCAAATCGTCTGACATGCTGACAGTCGTTCGTCTTCTCTTGACTTGCCAAAATACAATTAACTTTCTGAAAACCACTAACTGCAGACTGTCTGTTGACAATCTTCTCTGAGTCAATGACACACACATTTTTTCAATAATCCATCAGAGATCGTCTTTGGTCTCTGATGCTGCAGCAGGAGCGTTTCTTCTGAGCATTTTATTTGATTTGCGCACGCAGCGCACCGGAAGGTTTCAGCAGCTGTAGTACAAAGACTTAAGATAATTTCTTATATTGTAACATTTATTGTAACAGAATGACATTTTGCCCTTTAAAGTGGTTTATTAGAGTTATAGTATTGGCCAGCGACCCATCACACCGTCAAATGGATGGTTAGTTTTCAAAAATGACAGCCTAAGTAACAAAGGGCGGCTTTTAAATTTCATGGCAAGCTGTCCCCTTTTTTCGTAATATCTAATCGAGAATTAGCATTTGGTGAAGTAAACTAAAAATCCGATTATTGCAGAAATCTGTTGTTAAACGTGTTCAAAAACTTGAATGTAGCAGCTGCTGCTGGAGCGGGTGGATGAGGAAGTGCTAGTGAAGAAGACGTGGTAACGTCATTTATACGGGCCTGGTTAATGATATCTATAATGTCCTCATCATTATTGACGAGGACATTGGCCTACATGGTTAAAAAATGTCCTGCATGAGTCACTCCAACATCTGCCAGTTTGGCAGACGTGGCACCAACGTTTTCTCAAACTGAGAGCATGTCAATGTGTGTTTGCGTGGGTGAATGTAAAGCACCTTGGGGGGTTCTAGAAACCTAGAAGGCACTATATCAAATACGGGTAATTTCTATCAGATTGCAGGGTGTGTTGAAAATCAGAGTAATATTGTTCATCACATCAGTAACTTCATCCTTTCTCAGCATAAGATGATCTGGGTTTGTGAAAAGGAAAGCTCGGCCTTTAATTTACAAATGGATGAAAACTGATGGCAGAAGTGGAATTTTATTGGCTTTTCTACATCCAGATTTAATAAAGGTGTGCATATAGCCCAACTGTTATAGCCAATCATAAGAGTCAGAGATGGGGAAAATAAGATGAGTCTGCCAGATATCAGCTCTGTGAAAAATGTCTTCGAGGTCATACTCACTTCTGTTCAAGCACTTAAAGCAGCAATCCGGAGTTTTCTCCCTTTCAGGAATTTTATATGATTTTTTTTAAATCCGCAGAAGTCGTCCTGGGAAAAATATAAGTTAAATAAAATAAACAATAATAAATAAATAATAAATAAATAAGTGATAGTCCTACCCTGTATTGTGATAAAATGTAGGATACATGTAATTTTGTATTTCATTAAGCCCCTCCCCCCAATCTCGTAGAGCCCCATGCAAATTGAATTGAGTGCCACTCAGCATTAAACATCCTTACAGATGCCAATCACAGAGCCTGTGTGCGTTTGCAGAAGTACCTAAACTGATGCAGATAAAACGGTAAAGTTGCCTGTATTTTCACCCTAAATTTGTCTTTGAACATTTCAACAGAAACTGTGCTAATAGGTAGTAATCAGATTATGTGCAGGTTTCAGTAACACTGAGGTGTGTGTACCTCCTTGAGGGCAGTTAGCAGCGCTCATCCTGATATGTTTGGCAGAGCCCGGCTCCTAAGCAAAAAGAGACAAGTTAACTGCACCAATTATCAAAAAGATGGATGAAAATTGTTCCGAGGGGATGACAGTCTATTGCCAAAAACAGAAGAGGATTTTTGATCTAGGCCATTAAGCAGGCAAACCGGGGCCTCAAGAGTCCCAAAGGCAGCAGAAAAATGTGCAGTGATCAGATCGTGTTGCTAAATGCAAAACTCTGATCCCATGTCACAAGACTTTGTCTATTGTAACTACACAAAAAGTGGAATGTCATGCATCTAAGGATGGGCTTGCATGCAGATTTTCATTTGTAGACACAGAAAGGGTCTTATGTTAACCCTTTAGGTAATAAATCTTAAATTCCTGTCTCAGTGCCGTCTGTCTGAAAGACAAACCTCCTTTTATTAATAAGCTCAAGTCAAATTCCACCTCTTGAAAGATTAAAACAGAAGAAAAGCATTTTGCACATCTGACAAGCGACATAAAATGGAATTTTAATGTAATGAGCAAATTACTTCAATTAACAGCTTCTCTATTGTTGATAATAAGGACGCTGCATGTTTGCGTTCTCTAAGCCAGTGGAGGGTTAATAACGTTCTTCTCCTTCATTAGGTATACGGTAGGTGCTGGAGAGAAGAGAACAATAGAAGTCTCACCAGCATCTCCAGAGGCTTCCAGCAAAACACGGATTAGGTGGAGATTATTAAATGTCAGCTCTTAAGACGAATACTTTTTACAGCCTCAAAGTAAATCAATACTACTTATCTTTGATAAAAGAGGCAGAGAAGATGTGCCAGCATAACAGTCTGACAGCTCGCTCGCTCGCTCGCTCACTCTCTCTCTCTCTCTCTCTCCGTCAAACCTTTACTAATCAAATTGGAAATTCCCACGAGGCGGCTTTCAAAATTCCTCCCAGTGCATTTGTGAATACACACATGTGATTGTTTCTTTGTTAGATTAGTGTGCAGTCCCAAGCCCCTTGCTCCACTCCCTGACAGTCCAGGATAGTTTCAAACAAGTTTGGTGAGTTAGAATTAAAAATCACACTTTTGATGTTTGCAGCCTGCACCTTTCTGGATGTTTTTGTCTTTTTTTGGGAGGGTGGAGGGGTTGTTTTTCTGTCTGGCTGCTCATGAGTCATATTCATGTATGTTTTTGGTCTGTATTTATATAAATATTTATACCTCCATCTCTTTCAGAGTCTACCGCCACGCTAATGCCAACGATTTCTCTGAACATTCAACTTCATGCTGGAAAATCCATTTTCTCAAAGGCGCCCAGATTGACATGGGCAAATATTGATGGTAAACAAACCAATCAGAGGAGAACTCTGTTGATGGCTATTTGGAGCTTGCTTGCAGACCTCATCTTCTAGCTTTCAAAAACAAGCGCAGAAAACGGCGCGCTGTGCCGATCCCTCATTACTCCTGCAATGATGCGGGCTTGGATAGTGCAGCAACGGAGGGAGCGTGTGTATTATTGCACCTTTGCTGTCTCTGTGTGTGTATGTGTGCATGTGTGTGTGTGCATTTTGTACAGTTTGTTGTTCACCCTTAGTGCCGTCACAGTGTCTGCATCCAAATCATAATTACAATGTAATATCACGCGTAAGGCAGTGCCCCCACTGTTGTTTCACTTTCTCCTCCTCTTCCCTTCTATGAATATCAAATGCTCTCACGCTGAGCTCTGAAAGCTGCACAGCTCCTTCTCAGACACACACTGGATGTGGATGTGTGAGGGGGAGTTAGTTTGATTGTACTTTCCTCCTCTGGCTTTGACAGGAAGAGCCAGCAGTGGGACCTCACGTTTACAGATGCACGTACTTTCCACCTAATCTGCTGTTAAACCTGTCCGGGCACGACAACCTTAACATCCTATCCGGCCGTCCTTTGTGGGGCGTGCATGATCATTTTTATTCATGTCACATAAATTGCGGAAGTCACAAGTGTTATCTCAGATGCGGTGTGGGGCTATATGCCAGGGTTTTGGCAAGACGGCAGTAACAGAAAAAAAACTTACAAGGCTCAGAGAAAAGGGCAAATTCTTATTCAGAACAGCGAGTTTTTGTAAGAAAAATTCTGCCTGTTTTACGTATGAAATGTTTGGTTTGTTGCTAAAACGTCCAGAATGTACTACTGTGTGCATGTCATTGCTTTTCTAGTGTTTTATCTCAGCAGAATGGAGATTTTTTTTTCTGATTTTTATTCTACGGTAGTAGATTTTTCAGGAAAACATTTTTCAAGTGCTCGTTTGACAGATGCTGTCTTTTCATCGCATTAAAGGCAAAAAAGAGAAAGGAAGAAAGCAGCTCTTCTTCCCACTTCACCATGTTTATTGAGTAAAACACTGAATCAAAGAAACTGCCTGGAGCAGTAATACAAACAGATTATCTATTCAGTTCTGGACAGGGGGTCTCTTTTATCTATGAATCAGAATTGACAAACACATATACACTTTTCTTATGTTTGCTCTGCAGGCGTCAATAGGAGGCAAACAAAAGCTAATTCAGTCACATCGTAGGATGATATCAGTTTGGAGGAGATGAAGGAAGGTTTCATGTTAACCAAAGTGCCATCTTTAGGAGGAAACATCTGTAATAAACTCTTGTCAAATGGATGCTTTTCTACTTTGGAATAGATTAAATTTCTCCTAACTTTTCCAACTTATCCTAAAGATAACAAGATACATCACTAATCTGGCAGAACATTTGTAACATCTAGTTAGAGTTTGTTTACTATGTGTTTTGAAGCCTTAAAACATTCAAACACTGACGTGTTTTTAAAGTTTCTTTCACTTCTTTAATATTTTAAAGAGAATCTTGACTGCTAACAAAACTGGTAGGAATTAGAGGATTTCATTTTTTTCTTTGCTTTTCTTCACCAGAAATATTTGCTGCCATTTCAGTTTGTAAAATCTTTAAAAAATACACAAAAACATAAAACTGTTTTATATGTTTTTGGTTCTACTTTGTTTTCATTGTGAAAAAAATCAGATCCACTGTCACATAATTTAACCAAATTCAAATCCTGCATGAAACTTCCTTTCTGTGTGTTTTTGTGTCTCATCACAGTTTGATGCCAGCATGTGTTATTTCATTTATATATTATCAATATTTTTTTATTTGTGTGTCTGTTTGTTTGTTTATTTATTTAGTTTGTTGTTTTATGTTGTTTTGCTTTTGCCCCATTATTATTATGTTTATAGCTAATGTTGTCTTGGTGTTTTATTCTCATTATTGATATCTAAGGAGGACCTACTCAAACACAAGATGGTTCATCTCAAGTGGGTTTTCATCCTCTGCAAATATAAACAAACAAATAAATAAATGAATGCTATGTGTTCTCAGTCACATGACCTTAACCCTGTAAGGTCCACAGAAAGAAAAATAGATTCCGTTTTATTTACTTATTTTCTATTCATTTGGGGCAATGTGTGCAGATAATATTGTAAGTAAACTTCAGCACTTATCACATAAAAAGAATCAAAAATTGCTTCACAAAGATCAACAAAAGAAATCACAAAGCCATTGTATGGCAATACAAATGTAAACTTATTAATTGGTAATAAAATAAGAACATACTGTAATAATATAATTTTTTTTTTATTCAAGAATTTCAGTAATTATTAGAAATGTTTTAGTTTGGTAATGGTTTTAGTTTAAAGTTTTGTGCATGCTTCTGTACGATGTAGGAGCTAAAGTATTCTCTACCAGCTGGCAGACCTGACAGTCAAAGGGTTAAGAATAGAAATAGGGGATTTATTTGATTCCTAAAAGAGTTCCTCTGAAGTATAACAGGATGAATCCAATATACTTAAGTTAGATAAATCAATGATTTTTATTTTATTGTCACTTATAACCAAACCTCTGGTGCAACAGTCCTGCTCCCTGTGATATAAAACAATAACTTTCCTGGTAACATAAATCTAACAGCTAAGTGCATAACAAACATTTATTAAAGTCATTATTATATTTTTCCACATTATGCACCACAGTAGAGTATAAGAAGCAGCTTTTACCTCCAGCGATCTTGCAGCAAACTCTGGGTTTTTGTGAGATTTGACTGCAGGACATTAAGTGAACCTTACAGGACTCAGTCATATGGCAGAAAGGCTGCGGTGCGAGTCAGAATCCATTTGGCTGTGATTCAGCGTAAAATGCCAGAATTTTGTATCAGAGTTAAGTTAATGAGGAACATTATGAAGAAAAACATCCTCACGACTCTCAGCTGCAAACATATTAACATTTTGGCTACAATAATTTATCGCTCAACCTTCTTCAACTTTTTAATGTGCTTGATAGGAGTCAAGATGCTAATAATTCTGCACGTCCCCTAAAGCTGACTAAGTGAAAAACCATGAGAGCAGCAGAGATTACATGCAGGTACTCGTTTACTCCTCTGTCATGGCTCACTCCAGCGTTCTTCATTAGATATGGAAGATATGGAAAAATAAATCAATGCCACAGCAAGTCTCCACATTAGTGAGGTGCTTCTGCTGCCTGCTGTCTCAAGGGAACAAGTGCAATGATGGCTGCATATTAATTTGTGACACTCTAAATTGATTTTTTAATCCCGCATGGTATTTGATAAATAACCCTTCAAAAAACAAACACCTCAGACGATAAATACGGTTATTATCTCTTAGAGGGATAATTAGTACTTCCTGGAAAAACTGAGCGCCACAGGTCTTTTTTCTACAAACTTGATGAACACAACTATGGAAAGTTACAATTATCAGTGATCTTGGAGACAAAAAGGCCACATGGCTTCAGCCTTAAGGTGGTGCTGGGATGTGGGTCAGGGGGATGAATATGTGAACAGCAGCAGCTTCGCCAGAAGCTTAGAAAGAATGAGCTGCAATATTGTGCCAATTATGAGGTGGGACTCTAAGTGAAATTATTAAACTCACCTGAAGGCAGACAATTAAATAAGTTATAGATGCTGTGGTTGGGTGAGTTTCATGCACCTCTGCCCTCTCGTTTATGAACTCGCTTATGAAGCAATTTTCTGCTTGTTTTAATTGAGACATTCTTTATTTGTTTCGTTTGATTTGTTGTAAACACCCAGTAGTGTTTTCTTTCCTTAGGTCTCTCACAAAGACTTAGAGACCACAGTGGAATCTAAGGAGGGTAGAAAGCTCAGCCTTGATTTTTTTTAATGGTCTTTTCTTTTGTTTCATGTCATGCACATTGTGTCAATAATGAGATCCAGACTGAAATATTGTAAATAATCTAACTTTTGGAGCAGAACACTTTCATTTTAAGTATCTAGAAGACAAACTACATATAATCCTAAAGTTCCACGGTCTGAAGAGCATTTTATAAAACCAAGCACATACCTTGAACCCAGCTGCTATGAACCAGTAAAGTAGAAGTATCCTAATTAATAAATAGACTCATTCCACCTGAGTCATATTAAATGACTTTTCTAAACATTGATTATAAATTTTCACGCTGTTTCATCTGTCCAAATGGAATGCCCACTAAACGCCCCCACCCCTGATCACACAGCGTTTATGTATCAGAAGGGAAGGAAGGTATGTTGAAACCAAGAAAATAATTTAAAAACCAGCATTACTTAAAGGAATGTCTTTCATTCACCGCCTTTCAAGCCATAGTTTTAAACTAAATTCAGCTTCCTCTGAGAAATGATGGTGTTATAGCTGTTATGGTCAAAGCTGAAAAACAGCATATCTTATAAAATATCTAAACATGCTGAGTGAACTGCTAGCATTTACAGCAGGCATGTCCAGAGCCTTATTAGGAACCATTTCCATGAGTACAAATAAAAAAAATCACATTAAAATTCTTTTTGCTTGTTTAATTTAGAAAGTCATATTTTTGTGGCCCAAGGACTATTAGCTTGATGGATTTGACCCTTGTCTTGAAAAACCTGGACATGTCTGATTAACAGTGAGTGTTGTGATCAACTCTAAGCCATCACATGAGATTGTAGCTCAATAGTCAGTTGACTGGGGTGGCCATCTTGAAACTGAGTTGGCTTTAAAAGGTATACAACTTTAGAATGATGAATTTATGAGTTTTGTTCAAATCTGGCCCATGATTCTGGATGGATGGATGGATGGATGGATGGATGGATGGATGGATGGATGGATGGATGGATGGATGGATGGATGGATGGATGGATGGATGGATGGATGGATGGATGGATGGATGGATGGATGGATGGACTGAGTTAAAATGAAGTTGTCAGACTCATAATGCTACATTTTTCATTTAAGCAGATGGTTTAAAAATACAAATGTCCCTCTTAGAGCCGATAAGGTATTCAGATTCATAAAACATGAGACTTATCAAGAACACCTCTTTATTGTCTGGGGATGCTGGACACTGGAGAATGAACCAATAACTGTGTTGCAGAAACAAGTGAAAATGAAATTTTAACAGAGGTATAATGGTGAGAAGTGATGTGAAAGCTCAAAATGTGTTGAAATGACATGTGGAATGGTCCTAAAATTTGAGTACTACTCCTTTAAAAGTGATGCTATTTTATGGTAAATGATGTTGACTGAAAATGATTGTCCTAATAGAAGTTTGGTCCTTCAACAGTAAAAAATAATATTACAGGTGGCTGAAAAGATGCAAAAGTGTGTTAACATGAGAACAAACCAGGGTCTCTGCTGGAAGCAGCTAATCAGATTTAATGCTTTTTAATGCACATTTTAATGCATTGTTTTTCAATACCATCAACACGCACCCATTACAACCTATATATATATATATATGTTAAAGAAAACATAAGCTCATGATTTGTGGCTGTCTGAGACATCACAGCATTGGCGCCCAATGCACCATGTTTGTTTTTGTTTTTGGGGTTTTTTTACAGACACTGCAAAAATCCTTCTCCATCTTGACCATCAATGGGCTGCAGCAATGTCCTGATTTTTTTGTTTTCCAGCCACTTTTGCTGGAATTAGCATTTTTTCCATTTTTTTGCACAAACTGCTTTTTCCTCCTGCTCCAGTGCACACCTTTTCTTTTGAAACTCCCAGTATCATTCATCAAGTATTGTTTTTGAAAATTACAGAAAGAATTTTAATGCAGCTGAGAATCAGATTAAATGCTTTATAAAACAATTAAAGCCTTAATTTTTGCCATATCCATTTAATGGATTTTAATGCTTTTTAATGACCAGCAGAAACCCTGAAAACTTGTTAATTTTTATTATTTTGTGCAAAACTTTAATAAGGGGATCAACTCTTGAAATCAATTTAATGTAATGAGCAGGGCAAGGACCTTCTGATTTAGTTATTGTACTTTTTTGCACTTTGGGACAAAGACTGACTCAAGGAAGCAGTAAGTTGATTTCTGATCAATATCTCTAGGCATGTGCACTAACTGTCTTACTGAAATGCTAAATCTGTATAGCAAAGTGTTTCCAAATACCTCAGATCCAATAGAGCTTTGGTTTGTGGCTTGTTATTTGGAGAAAAGTTGTTTAAACTATAGTTACAGGTAAAAAAAAAAAAAAAAACATGCAATTTCTGCCCACCTTTCAAAACAGTTTCACTTACACCTGTAAGGCCTTTTGTTTGATGCCCTATCCTCTCATCAGGCTTTGTACTCTTTACATCCAGCAAAGATAGAGGCAGACAGACCAGGAAAAGCTTTGTGAAGTGGAATGGATCCTCACTCAGCATTCACTCTAAATGTAAATAAGACGATTTTAGAAGTGTGCTGCTTGGGTTTACATGCAAAAGTGTTCTCCTTTAGTTGGCACTTAAAGATGTCAAAAGCTGTTAACATAGAAAGGGCCCATTGTGACTATCACACTCTCAATATTATATAAGTAGCACATAGGCAAAGTAGTCAGCTAGTGATGGGAGGCAGAGAGGTGAAGATTCAGATGCACGTGTGTGCTGAGCTGTCAGAGAACAAAGAGAAACAATAGAGCTCTCAGCAGAGGCTAATTACAGACAAAGTATTCCACCCACATGTGCAGAACTACAAACACTGCACACAAAGTGCATAATCACTAATTTGTGTTTTCTATATGAAGACAAACACAAGTGACTTTTTCTGATCTCTGCACATGCATTGCTACGTACTTCCTGTTTTTGCTCACACCACTATTTACAGTACAAATATCCATATCTAGTAAACAGATGAGGAAATGTGTGGCAGGGCAGTCGGGAGAGAGGAGGACCTTGTCTGTCAGGGAGTGTGACGGCCAACAGCGCTGGTCAAATGACAGCTTTTCACTGTCTCACTCATAGACATGAATACGTAGACGCCCCATTGGGCGCTGGAGAGCTTAACAGCGTCGCCACCATATTGGATGGGTCTCCTCACTCTGCAACGTCAATGCAGAGTGGGCATATATGCCCGTTTTTGTGCAGCCTATACAGTTGCAACAACAGGTGTATATTGAAAACAGATCACGTGGGATTACTATTGACTTTTCTAGCCTACCTGATGGGATTTTATATTTTAATTTATTTTGTTTGATTCTGTTTATATTTTAATTATAATGCCATACCATGTGTCTGGTTTTGTGATAAAACTTGATAAAATGTGTTTTTTAGTGGGGTAACCACCTTTCTCAGTAGAAATGAATGCACTGGGGGGCGGCCAGCCACTACAGCAGCTCCAATAGACATCTACATATATATGTCTGTGGTCTCACTGCTGTTCTGACTTAAACGTTTGTTGGCCCTCTGGGGCCCCCTTGTGGCCTGGGGGCCAAAGCAATTGCCTGCCCTGCCTGCTGGCATGCAGCACCTCTGGGTTGTAGCTATTCGTAAGAGAAACTCATTCAAAGATGCAGAGATGTGGCGACATTCAGCAGTGAAGTTAAAGACTGTACCAAACTGAATATTCTCAAAGGATCACACCTTTTCCAGGCTGTAGGGAAAACACTTTTGTCTTTAGGGTAGAAAAAAAAAGAATACATCAAATTAAATCCATTACAAAGCTAATCCCTTTTAAACAGCTTTCTGTAATCACAATCCTCTTGTGGTCTAAAAATAGTTTATATACAGACTGTATTCAGCTGAGTGCTGTATGCTTCTCAACAAAGTTCAACGCAGCTTATTTAAACTGTTAATAAAAAGCCCTTTTCTATCTTGTGGAATTGCTTAGAATCATATTTGCATAACATGGCTGTGTGCCTCTTGGTAAAAAAGAAAAAAAAAACTAAAAATGTTTGTAGAAATTATTTTCTGCTGCTCAAGAAGCTCATAATACAATTAAACTGGATTTCAGCTCGATCCAGGTGAATAATATCCATTTTATTAGTCCTACACTATCAACTCGTGATGTTACAACAAAAGTATATACTCACCTGTGTCTCATTGAACTTTTAGAATAAAAATCCCAGAATGCACTTGGACAGGCAGCCCATCCTTCAGGTGTAGTAGCTCTCCTCCTTGTCTCATGCTGCTATCAGGAAGGACTTTGAAATGTGAGAGGCAGAGTCGAGTCTCCATCACTGTGCATTATGTTTAAAAATAGAACAAACTTAGAGCTGAGAGTGTGTTGACACTGAAGCTGAGAAACTTGTGTTTGAACTTCTCAGTAAGACAATTGGTTCCATAAACAAGCTGCTCAAATGACTTTTACTCAGTCCTGAACTTTCGCAGCTTTCCCTGATTCCAAATATTAATGAATTTGAGCTAAGAAGAACTTTTGCAGAGTTTTGTCCAAATATCAGTTAGATTACCTGCATGGTGTTCTGCTCAGAACTCACAAAGATCAAACCCAAGGCTTCAGGCTGCACGTTCCAGCTCTCTGCAAATGCACTTCATTTTCATTACATGTCATTCATGTGATGACAGATTTCAAAATATTTTAGTAAAATATGTTGCTGTTAGGGGCTGCACAGTGGCGCAGTGGTTAGCGCAGTTGCCTTGCAGCAAGAAGGTTCTGGGTTCATATCCCGGCCTGGGGTCTTTCTGCATGGAGTTTGCATGTTCTCCCTGTGCACGAGTGGGTTCTCTCCGGGTACTCCGGCTTCCTCCCACAGTCCAAAAACATGACTGTCAGGTTGATTGGTCTCTCTAAATTGTCCTTAGGTGTGTGTGTGTGGTTGTTTGTCCTGTGTGTCTCTGTGTTGCCCTGCGATGGACTGGCAACCTGTCCAGGGTGTACCCCGCCTGTTTGCCCGATGTCTGCTGGAGATAGGCACCAGCCCCTCGCGACCCTGCTCGGATAAGCGGTTACAGACAATGGATGGATGGATGGATGGATGGATGTTGCTGTTAGCCTTGCTCTGACCATCAATGGGCTGGGTTCCATTAAAGACATATTCAAGATAGCAACAAAATGGAACTCATCCACCAAAATCAGAGCAGGAGTTCAGAAGGGGAAAGCTGTCAATTGTGTTCACTTACATAAAAGTGTGACAGACGACGGGGGTCTACCTGCTGGTGTATATAAAGTGGCTTTTTGCATTTTGTGTAGAAAGAGGCATGTGATGAAATATATTTGTCAACATAATGATCACTGCTGTAACACAAAGAAAGCTGTGCTCAGTTTGACCATCTCTCTTTGTTTTTCCATTAGCAAATAAGGTACAGCATCACGTCTCTCAGAGGTGATGCTGTGTGCTACCCTTCTCAGGTGTCAGGGAACGACTACTTTGGTTAATAATGCCTCAATTCTCCACCACCACCATGCCCATTTTGGGAATCTTGTGTCAGGCCTTGCATGTTTTCTTAAGCTGCAAGGGTAGACAATGATGCCAGCAATGTTTAAAGAGCTCTGCTCTCTCCTGGACGCTAAATCAACAACAGCCTTCCCCGTCCGAGCCAAGAATGCTAATTTTTCAATGTGACTTAGATCTGTCTGGCTTTTCTAATCTGAGGGTTTCACCGTCTATTTCTTATTGGCGGCTAATGCAGGAAATAGGGGTAGTAGACTATTTTCACGTTTAGCCTGCATGTTAAACTCAGAGTGATCACATTTCTTAGAGTGATCATATTTCAAAAATATCAAGTAAAAAACAGTTTCTCAGTGAAACTGGCCTTTAAAAATTTCCAGATGTCTCATCCTGGGTCCTAAATTACGTATGTGTTGAATTTGTACAATAATCCATTCATTGCTTCATCCATTGACTTAAAATGTTTTTGAGAAATGTGCTGGCATCTTTCATTTGTTCAATGTTCTGTTTTCTGTCTGACTTTAAGTGTTATGTTGTAACAAAACCAGGCCCATGATGCAAGGCAGCAGCTCTGCATGAAGGAGTTTATTGACGTACCTTTAACCTCCCTGCTAAAGAATCCAGGTTCTGCTCCCTTAACTGGTTTTTTGTAGTTCTTTTAGAGAAGCTAAAACTTTAAAGAACACAGATACGTGGTCTGTGTCATGCAGGTTTGAAAACCTCCAATCTCAGTCATTCTGCTGTTAGAATTAATACAGTTATATTTATGTCTGCACTTATCAGAGATGGCAGTGATTGCAGGTTTTCTGTGATACAGCAAAGCATGTCTTACTGCAAATTCAATATCCAGATACTAACATTTTTATCAAATAGCACTACTTCATGTTTTACACATTTCCAAAGGCCTTGGCGTGCTGACACAAACAGACAAATCAGGTGAATCATGTAAGAAGGTTTATTTTAAGGAAATGGTTGCAAGAACACTGTTGTTGGGGGTTCAGGAGCTCTAAAGACGAGGAGAGGAGCATCAGCGCTTATGTGCTGAGTGGTTTTGTTTTAGACTGTTTGAGTTTTTCCAAAGTGGGCTTATTGGTGGTTGTTGTTTTTTTTTTTTTTTTTATGCAGGTACTGAAGAGTAGAGGATCCAGGCATCTCCAGATAAGGAAGTCAGAGAAGAATAGGAGTTGCGATGAAGAGTGGGCATGTTTTTGATTCCCACCCCTAGCTTGGACAGAGAAACAGCAGCATGCTTCCTAGTCTGGAGGATTTCTCTCCACCTCCATCACCAGAGGAAAGATAGTAATGTTTTTTGGAGGAGGCGAGCGGCTCTGAGCTGTAGCTATGTATCGGCTCGTGAATGACAGAGCCAGCTGGAGGCGTGGCCAAGACTCAGCTGCTTTTATACCCCACAGCAGCAGTGATGCAGACATCACACTGTACTGTCTACTTCAGAGTGTACCGTTTTAACCAATAGCCATGGCTGATTCAAATTCAAATGTAGTGCAGACTTTTCACCTAAAGAGGGCGCTGCACTGACAGTATTAGGCGGAATATTTAAAATTTAAATAAGGATCACTAAAAAATAAAGACTACACATGTCTACAGTACTATTAGACTCTCATGCAGTTTATCAACAAGAAAAGTTGATGTGGGGGTGACTTGCTCTTTAAGTGTGTGCCGGCTTGCTCGTTAGGTCTGATGAGTTCCAGGTTTGGGCTGCAGCACTTGGAGCAGACTGTCGCTGATGGTGATTGGAGACACCTGGGCCTGGTGTCAGCCATCGCCTTAAAGATCTGGACTTCACCTACGTCCTACGGTTTGCGGTCACCTGTGTGCACAGATTTGTGTTGGTTATTTGTTTGTTGTGAAAGCTTTTTCTCCATGCACGTTTGCTTTTGTATGATGTTATTTATTTGTTTGTTAATTTCCTTTAACTGTTTAACAGATCTATTCCATACCTGATTGCTTTAAATGTTCAATCTGCCACAAAAAGGAAAAATGCTTGACAAATTGTGAAACTAACTAATACATTCTAGGTTTGATAGCCCAGGTAATTTAGCTTAAATATGTGGGAAAACCTGATTTTTTCTAAATTAATGCCACAACATTAAAACTTTTTTTAAAAGAAGGAATTCAATAAACAAAGTATAAAGGGTTTTCTCCTTCGGTAGACTTCAGTAATCATGCCCTTTTATCATCAATAGCAGTAATTGTAATGAGTGTGGCTGCATGAATAGTAAAGCAAAAAAAGTCCTTCAGATATTTCAAAGATGAAGAGCTGAGAATGTTTTCAGACAGTTCCAGAGTAGGTGGATTAGAGCGCAGTGATGTCCCCGGAGGGTAAAACTGAAACATTCAAAGAGAATCTGTTCTTGCCGTAAAATGCATTCTGTGATGTAAACAAATGATCAAAAAGCAGCACAGAGAGCTATCCTGTGAACGGAGAGGAGCTTTGATGCAGCCGTGGAGGCTGGTAGGAGGGGCCGTGACCCTAACTGCAGGAGTTTCCCAGCTGTGGGGAGGGAGGGCAGCATGACGGGGGGGTAATGAAAGAAGTGAGCCAGGTAGCCAGCGGTGGAGAGAGATATTTGTGATGCACATGTTTCTGTGTGAGTATGTGCGGAGCTAGCATCAGAAAACTGGCTTGGACCCTTCCTAGAGGCACCTAGAAGGTAGTGGGGGGCTGAGTGGAAGTAAACTGCCTTGCAGTTGCCATTAGAGCACCACCTTCAGGAGGAAAGCTACACACAGCATCCATGTGCTTCAAACATGCATGCTGTGGCCTCCTCTAGGCAACGTCTTCAATCTGTCAATCTGTGGGCTCTCTTCCTTCTTCAGCCTGCAGGACTGCACAAGAATTTCAACGTGCAGGAGGCACCAAGAGACGACTCACAGAGCACCAAGTACAAAGAAAACAAATTTCCCTACATAAACAGCCTGTGGCTAATTTTTAATAACTCTCACAAATCTCTTCTGTGTCCAGCGCAAACACAAGCCTGTTATGTTACATTCTGCTAAATGAATGATGTATATTAGGGTGGAGCTCACAGACGTAAGTAATGAGCCAGTCTAAATAAAAACGTCTGCCCAGTGTCTGCCCTCTAACACAATTCTTCTGTTTGTTGTAGATGAAAAATGACGTTTCTGATCATTTTATTTATTTTAGGATCGAGCTGGCCTGTGTTAAAACCCACATGTTTCTGCTAAAGCATATTTGATGTCAAAGTTTTATCATGACAGGAAACAAGCCACACGTGACATATTATCTGTTACTCTCAATTATCTCTGAGCGGTTTGTGTCGATGAAGCACGGGGTTATTGTTGTGATGGAAGCCAAAAGGGTCAAGTCCTCTGATGGGAAGGGCATCTAATCCAAATTTATGCACCTCAGGTAGAAGTTCAGGTCAAGGACAGCGTGGGCTTGGATACGACAGCCATGTTGTAAACAGAGCAGCCATTTACCTGCCAATCACAGGCCCTCTGCTAGAGGACTGGACATGGATCTGCAATATCCACCGTCAGCAGGCAAACAGGATGTGCGTGTGTGTGTGTGTGTGTGTGTGTGTGTGTGTGTGTGTGTGTGTGTGTGTGTGTGTGTGTGTGTGTGTGTGTGTGTGTGTGTGTGTGTGTGTGTGTGTGTGTGTGTGTGTGTACACAAGCTGAGAGTTTTGCATCTAGAGTGCTCTTGACCTCCAGGGTGAGACAATTTGGAGTTCCTTCAAGCAGTATGAGCGAAGATGGCGTGGCACACCTCGCTGGCCCTGTCCTTCTCCATCACACTGCCGGTTAGTCCTAATCAGAACCGACATATTGTCTGTCTGTCTGTCAGTTCACTGGATGGCTAAGTCGACTTCAAACTTTTAGCTATTGCTAAAAATTGCTTTCTGAGCTCGGGGATGAAAGACAAAATAAGAGTTTGTGACAGTGGAGCAACAACTTGCCTGTTCTGTAGAGCTGCAACAGTCATTACCCTAAAAGTACAAATCCAAAGGATGCACCCCACACAAAGGCAGTGTCACAAACATGTTTCTATGTTCAGGTAGAAGAGGACTTTACTCTCTAAATCGTAGACTGGATTCATTTAAATGAGATGTGTGATTTCACTGCCTCAGAGAGAAAAGTGAAAATAACAGCGTTTAGGAACTCAGATGTGCAGGGTTAAACCTCAGAGACCTAAGCTTTGGTTTGGTGTGATTTAGATTTCTGTCTGTTTCAGTTCAAATAGGTTTATTTATATAGAGCCAGTTCACTACAAAGGCCATCTTAATGCACTACATAAACACAACAATTATATATATATATATATATATATATATATATATATATATATATATATATATATATATATATATATAGTTCATATCAGGCCAGAATCAAGTGGTCTTTTTAGTTCAGTTGTAATACAACTGGATTCAGTCAATTATAGAATGCCAATTCATTACATTTGCCTTGGATAAGGGAACCAGCAGATTGCATTAAAGGGGTAATAAACTTCAAAACCACATTTACCTTGCTGTTGTTGAATATTGACCATTTGCACGTGACGTCACAACGCCCCCTTTGCCATGGTTGGCAAAAAGACCGTTTACACACGTTGAAACTCCTGTGAAGCTAGTCAAAACAAGCCAGTGTGTAGCCTTTTGTCACTTTAATTTAGTTGGTTTTACAGTAAAATAGTTTTTTTTTAAATAACTTTGATGGAGACTGAGGACGGAGATGAACCGCAGCGATCAAATGGACTAGCAGCCCTCAAAGTATTTTTGGATTTGCAGCAAACATGTTTTACCGGGTAAGATTAACGTTTATGTTGGAGCCCAATCCCAATACTCACACTGCACCCTACGCCCTTCTGTTAAGTGCACTTAGAGGAGGTGCGCAGTAAGGCTTCGAGTGCATAGTACACAAGTGTGCTGAATTGGGACAGGGATCGACCGTGACGCATGCTAGGATGCCGGTCGTTTTTGTGCTACTTTTTCAAAAACCTTTATTAGCAACTTTCAAACAAACAAACGTTACATTCATTACTGTCCACATTAGATATTACTCTAAAACATTCAGAGCATAAATAAATATCATTAATCGTCTTAAAATGAATTTCATTTCATTTGAAAATACATTTTCAGAAAAGGCACTTGAGCCATTGCTCCGCCTTCTTCTCAAACTTTCCAAGTAGCAATGGATTGTGGGTAATACCCTTGCCCGAAGTCCGCATCGATGCAGACTTGGGCAAAGTGTGGATTAAGGGTGCAAAAGGGGCGTGGTCGCCTTCCGCACTTGAGAATCAGGACACCCTAAGTGCTTGCACCCCAGGCCGGGAATGCACAACTAAAGGGCGCATGGGTGCAAGTGCGAGTATTGGGATTGGGCCTCGATAGATCCCCAGCTTGAGGGCCGGTCCGACAAAGTATGACTGAACACTTCCTTGTCCACAACACACACACACACATGCGCACACACACACAGCAGTTTGTCCCAGTGTTAGGCAAACAAAACCCAAGCTAAACCTAGCTATAAGTTTTAAAAAAAGACCATTTTAGCCCAGCTTTAAATAAAGCTAACAGTTTAGGATTAGCAGGATGTCATTAGCATGACAAAAAGCATTTGTAAACAACAATAACTCAAAAGTTGAAAAATCTGTCCAAGTTGGAGAGAATTAGATATTATAATGCAGGGAAGCAAATGTCCAATTTTCACGATGCAGGGTCTCTAAAGTACGTGATTGTAAATCATTAGGGGACATTCATATTTGTATTTGTATGTAAATCCCTGAAAGAAAACCTTTAATACTTCAGAGGGGGGTAAAGTCACCAAACCTTCAGGTACATTGTTTTTATTCATATTCAACCACAGAATAAAGACCTTTAAAGAAAATAGAACCAAATAAAAACATGTTTGCTAGCCCCATAACTGAAAAACGGTTGTAGATATTGCAACAAAGGAGTTTTGAGTGTCCTTTGTCACCAAAAAAGAAAAAAATGCAGTCATTTCTGTGATTTAGTGGGTCCAAAAATCCAATCGAGATTCTATATCAATATAATAGATCTAGTCGTCATTACCACGGCGAGAAATAAGAACGCGGAGTTCCATTCCTGTACAACTCCAGTACAGCTTTCATTTCAATGTGATTGCTCAATTGCATGTTTATCATCCGTGACATTGGCGAAATGTTTCTTTCTCAGAGTCACCTCATAAAATCCTCATTTACAAAAGTTTAGCCGAGATTAGTCCATTAGCCAAATTACCTAGCCAAGCAGTTGATTTCCAAACGCAGTGTCTTCAATCTGCAGCACAGCATGGGACCTCGCTCTGGGAAGACATAAGAGGAAAAGTAAGAGACGGAGGAAGGAGCCAAGAGTAGAAGGGAGGCAAAGCGCCTGTCCCGGGGGAGCAATCTCTAATCTCTGCAGCAGCGTGTGAGTCACCCAACCTTTACCTTTTCCTTGAGTTCAACCTTAAGGAGTAAAATACGCATCACTTATAATGTCAGCAACCTTCATAAAAGCCAGACCAACTCTATCCTAACTCCTTGTGCTGCTCACTATTAATTGAAGGATCACGTAGGAGTTCATTCGAAGTGTCCTTCACAACAAGGGTAAATATCAGAACGACACGGGGTGAGTGCAGCATGAATTCCAGTCACCTATCTTATTAGGTGTCTGAATCCTGACTGCACAGATAAAGTGGAAAGAGGCTCTTGAAAAGGGTTTCTTAAGCACTCTAATCACAAGACATCTGAGTTTAGTTGCCCCCACTTTAAGTTTGCCTCAGTTTTTTTTTCAAAGACACAATTACCTTGCAAACTCACCGCCCTTACTTTTTCATTATCATTCAATGGCTGCAGGAGAGATTAAAGGCATTAATTCACGAGCACAATTACTCAATTTTCTTTCCTCAACTCTTTGTCACTCTTTTCCTTCTTCTTGCTTTGCACTTTGGGACAGGTCTGGCGTCTAAACTAAGGTTCTGACCCCATATTTGAATAAGTTAATGTAGTGGACCGTTATGGGGGGAGAAACGGAGAGAAGCCTGTATCACTTCCATACAGTTGGCTCCAGGGAGAATTTGATTTCTTTTCATCTGTCACTCTCAAGGTGTCATTCTCCACCCCAGGTTGTTATCGCCACGCAGGCTCTGACAGCTTCAAGCCGCTTGCTCGGTAAAGAAAAAAAATGAGAGAAAGAAACTGTTGCAAAGCTTAACGATGAATGCATGAGGAAGGAGACAAAAATGACACATCGCTGCTGCACAGACGTGGATTGATGCTGCTCCACTGACACCTCTCTAATAAACAGAGAAGAACCTGACCACAATGTTATTCACAGGTAATTCTTGGATTACTTTGTAAATTCTCTTTCATCCCGCTGTAATACCTGTAATAGCATGATGATGCAGTGGAAGTCCAATGTAAACAAAGCCATCTGCAGTAATACAAATTTATTTGTTTTATTTTTTTTGGAGGCAACAATTATTAAAGGGCCTGTATCGTGCTATTTTACACCTTTCAGTGTCACGTTCTGGAGGCTGAAGGCTGAGGTGAGGATCCAAACGCAGGTGAGCAGGGAAGAGGCAGGTGAGGAGGTTTTAAAGGGGTTTTAATGAGTAAACTGAAGACTGACGCAGACTGTAACACAAGCAATGAACCAACAGTGAAGCTATGGTGCGGGCATTGTGGCGTGATCGGATCATTCCAGTTAGTGTCCATGTAAACAGAGATTTGGGATTTCCGATCAACCAAGATTTGAATCGGATTGGGGAAATTTGGCGCATGTAAACGTAGCTAATGTCCCAGTCCCAGAACTTTAAAATGATGCAGCTAGTGGTTAGCATTTTGGTTGTGTTCACATCTCTGGCCTCGGGTGTGTTGGGTGTGTTTAACATGGCACCGGTATGAAGAAGTAATCCTTTTGCAAACCCACTACGATACTGGTGGTGGTTTAACAAGAAGTCTGTGAAATCACGGTCACATTCTGGCTCGGTTTCTGAGAGCTCCTGAAGATAAAATCCAACCATTTCTGCAGATTAAACTCTTCTTCAGTACAGGGACAGGGATTCTGTTCCTCTTGCAGACAAAAATCCATTTTAGGGGTTCTAGGCTTTACTTAAAGTGCATAAGTAAGAACGAAATCACCTCTTCACAACTGTGGACAGGTGCGGACTCGCCATCGGGAGTTTGGGGGACAATTCCTGGTGGCCTGACCTCCGAAATGGCCTACTCGTTGATTGCCGACGGTCAGATCAAGTCTTAATTGATTACTGATTAATGAACAATCTGTCGTGCGGCCCATTAGAGCGTCTGCCCTGCTGAAACTCACACACATGCAGCAGCAAGCACAAACACCTCTCTTCTCTTTTTGTGAGGGTCTGTCAAAACACTGCGGACAACAGAGAGAGAGAGAGAGAGAGAGAGAGAGAGAGAGAGAGAGAGAGAGAGAGAGAGAGAGAGAGAGAGAGAGAGAGAGAGAGTGTTCTGTGTTGTAAAGAAGCACTAATTAAAAAACTTGCATTCAGTTGGGCTTGTATGTGATCATGTTTAGGATGAGTTTTTGGGCCACAATCACACGGCGTACAGTGCTGCTGCTGCTGCTGCAGCTGCTGCTGCTGCTGCTGCAGCTGCTGCAGAGCGCAGGGGTGGATTGACCGCAGCTATGAGAAACAGTGGCTGTCAGGAACTGATCATCAGACTCATCTTCTTTTTAGAGTCCCTTTATTAATGTTACTTAGTGCCTTTTTAAGCATTAATAAATTATTAAATAAAGTATTAACGACTGCTTACTATTAATGTTAATATTACATAATATATTACTAAGCAGACACCCACACCACCCACCCCGGCCCTTTGTCCTAACCATAAAGTGACATTGTGTAGTCTCCTGGTGATAGGGGGCAAAACTCCAAAAATATGAACGTTTATTCACCCGTGACTGGAGGAGTATAAAGATATGCAGTAAGCATTTTGTTTGTGGACGCTGGAAACGTGGGTTTAGAAATGGCGAGCGCATGAAGAGGTGGAGGAGAATGAGGGACAAATTTGTCCATGTTAAAAAGTGTCTTAAATACAAAAAAACACAATATAAACACAATAGTAAATGCACTATCCGGGACCAGATACATGACAGGATACCCCAGAAAAGCGCTGCGCCCTCTGTTGTCCTGGAGGGGAACTGCTTTGCAACTCTCCCCACTCTGTCAATGCGTGTGCATCTCTCCCTAGAGGAGCTGACACAGAAGCATAGATTAGGCTTAAGTCAAGTCCCAAGTCACTGGTGTACAAGTCCAAGTCAAGTTTTTGAACATTTTATCAAGTCAAGTCTAAAGGCATAAATGTAATGATTTGAGTCTAACTTGAGTCCCAGTCATGTCACTCATGCACAAACCTCTATTGATTTCCAAACAGGGAGCATGTTGTTTGTCTTCCATGTATTTTTTATCAGAATGTCTGATGTTAATCAACTGAGTCTTCTTGCTGTTTTTAAGAAAAGCAATCGCAGGCCAGATATGTTTATATGATCAGAAATTCTGGTTTTAAGTTTAAAATTCACCAAACCCTAACAAGATCAGAAGTGGCCAGTGTAACATGGACTGTTACTGGTGTTTAGGTGGCTCCAGGTCAGTCCGTTCCTCCACAAATGAAGCTTTGGTCACGTCAGACCCATAACATTCTGCTACAGGCCTCTTTGCATTCACTTCCTTCCACTTTTATTCCAGCCTTGGGCCACTTCATTTGTTCATTTAGTTCCTAGCTTGTCATCACTACATTGCCTCCTTGGCAGCTGCCCCAGGTTGGTCATTTAATCTACTATAATACAGCTTTAAAAAGAACATAAGCTTTGCTGTGCTTATAAATGTTATTTTTATTTTTTAATTAGTATTATCATTTCAAGATAGAAGAAATCAAAAACACTGTACTTTTATAGAAAACCCTGGAGTTGTACTGTCTGTAAACACACAAACAAGCTGGGTGTCACATGTTTACTAGATATTTATCCAGATTACAGGAGCTGAAGTAAAAAGAAAAAAATGTGCAGTTTTTAAGTTGGTGGCACGTGCATTGTGGGGTGGGGGGGTGAATTGATTTGCATCCATTTGGGTCCTTTATTGAATCAGAATTAAGAGTCCAATACATGAACTTTACATTTCTTGTCTGCTTGTTGATCGCTGTGGTCAAAGGCTTTAGAGCTAACTTGGAGAACTATGGAGTGCCTGAGATGGTACCAATCAAAGTTCTCTACATTCAGATCTACTGAAGGTGCTCTGGAAGAGAAATAATACATAATTCTCTTAAAGGCAGAATAATTTACTTTCTGGATTGGCATTTTCCAACGCTGTCATCAAAATTTCTTGTTGAACTGTTCAAAGGTTCAACTTGAACTTGATCCATAACTTAATGGTCTTTGGAATATTTCACATTTCCACTCAGCTGTTTTATGCGCATTTTCTATTTGAGAATCACCCACTGCAGCTTGTTCCCTCCTGAAGAGAAGAAAAACATCTGTTTCAAAAAGCTGCAATAAAGAATGGAAATTTCCTCAAAAAGACACATATAGAGCATCTGATTCTCACATTTTAAGGTAAGGTTTGTCAATACGACCTGGATCCAAAATGACACGTTGATATATTAAGTAGTTTGTGTTTTGAGTCTTTTCTTATCTGTACCAAAAGGGTGGTTTCTCTGAGTCTGCATTCTGTTACAAACTCACTTCTTTACTGATCATAATATAAATACTGATTTTACCCCTAAAGCCTATTTTGATGTAACTTTTAGATGTTTTGTTTAAAAGTTCAATAAAACCTAAGTTATATAAATGGAACGGTGACTGATGACGCTGTTTTTACCTTCCTCCACCAAACAATGAGCCTGTTTCTTATTAACCACACCTCAGACATGAAAGTGACTTTTTTCAGATGAGAATTCCTTCATTGCCCTCCCAGACGCTTCGAAGTAATATGAAAAATAGAAGCAGTGACGTTAGAAATCCCCCGACATCCAGAGAGTGTAATAATCTCTTCTTTACATTATTTGGTTTCTAACACCTTCCCATAAAAATCAAATTTATGATAATCCACTGCTGTTGTTCAATCCACACAAGAGCAGCCCAACATGAATATGTGTATTTGGAAGCTGAACAGCATTCTTCTCTGCAATAATTACTTCAAGCACACTTTCATTCACTTACTTTAGCAGCTCTTCGGATTTCCATATCACTGCAAAGATTCTGAAGTTCATGTTATTCAAAAATCCCTGGATCTAATGTATGAATTCCTTAAAGTGGAAGATGAACGCGCGCTAATCTGCTTTGATGTTCGAGGGGTGTGTGTACGTATGTATGGCTCCCGCTGTCTTACAGTCACTGGCAAACAGGGAGAATCAACATATGTGAGAAGTGCTGTCTGATAATGATGGTGCAGCGTTGCTGTTCACTTGGCGTTTATGCTTACAGCAAACAACTTGCTGCCAAGAACGGGTATGCTTACACATTTACACACTTCAGAGACTCAATTCTTCAAGCCAAGAAATAAACAAGTTAATAAAATGATATATCTAAGATTTATCAACATGTTTATGTTTTATTAAACTAAATATCAAGATTTTCTCGTAAGTAGTGAGTGCATGCTGACTGATTCCTCTTTGATAGTTTCAGCTACATATTTGTAGAATCTAGCTTTCAATTACTAAAAATATCTCTAGGAAAACTGTGATGTCATATTCATGAAGCTATAGCAAACGGTAAATGATGACACTAGTTGCGTTTACATGGACACAAGTAATCAGAATAAAAGCCTGATCGGAATAAAAATGCATCATGTAAACAAGCCATTCGGAATACTCTGACCTGATTAAACTCAATGGGATCAACATTTCATTCCGATTGATACGGCTGGGTTATGCCGATCATGCTGCATGTAAACACTTATTCCGATTGTGGGTCATTAATGCACATGTCAGTTACGTCGTTCGTATACGTACATCACGTCACCGTCTACAGAAGTTGGATGAAAGCATGGCGGGCGTGAAACAAAACTGTCTGTTTTGGACACAAATGTGTTGCTAAATGTGCTTAAACAACTAAAAATTAAACCACGCTCTGAAGAACATCGAACTGCTCCATTTTGACATGCATGCAGCCATGTTTGTTTACAGCGGAAGGCCGCTACTTCTTCTTCTACTGCCTTTTTCGGTGTATTGGATCTTTTTGCACATGACAAAATGATTTATTCCGATCGAACATATGACGAATGTAAACACTTGACACGATCGGATTAATTTTTCCAGGGCCCATGTGCACAGTCATATTCTAATCCGAATAATGATCGGATTAAAGACATTTTGCACATGTAAACGCAGCTATTGTGACTCTGACTCTTTTGCACAAAGTGATATCACTTAAAACAATGCTTTAAAAGGGTTATGGCCTTACAGATTCCTTCTGTCACTCCTGAATGTTTCAGATTAGCTAATTTCACTATCAAAGATAACCTGAGTGATAGAAAGGTAGGTTTTTACACAGTGAGTTCATTTATTAAGGGGGAAACTCTTTTTAAATCAACCTGGCCCAATGTGAAAAGTAATTTTCCCCATCGAATAATCATGAATCAACTGTGTTCAACCACATCTATTGGAAATCTGAGTCATATAATAAGAGAAAAACGTGAAAAATAAAGAGAAAACATGAAGTACTGAATGCATGTTGTCACATTGTCATGTATGACCACAACATGGCTTCTGTTGGGAGTATATGTGACCATGTGTAGTCGAAGCTCATGCTGCCAGTAATAGCACTGTGTTTGCTTTTATGTACAGCTGAGCAGGGTATGGACTGGCTGCAGACGGCCCTGCTAATAGGTTTCTCGTGAGTGGCCCTGCTGGTGCTCAGCAAAGGTAATATGTCACAGCCCAGGTCCCTCTGGCTGTGCGGTCTGTCTCGCCACCGCTCTGTGCCTCTCCATCAAGTCGTCCCTCTGCACAGACGAGCCTCCAGGGGTGACGCCTGCCCAGGAGAGTCCAGGAGTCTTTAGGTAATGGCAGATAGAGATATGGGACTGCAGTGGCATGTGTGTGCATGTGTGAGTGTGTTAGTGAAAGAGAGAGAGGGAGCTTTGCTGGAGGCTTTAATAGAGTGTGCAACTAGAATATGTGTGGTTAAAGAAACCACTTCCCGCAAACTAATTTCTCTTCAAGACAGGCATTTTAGCCTCACTGTCAGGGTAAAGAACGAGACAAATCAAATACATAATTATTGCAACTACTCACATTCAACACCATATCCTGCTTATGTTTTGTCTTTTTCTGGCTGGAGGTATCTGAATGCTGTAATTAATCACTCTGATTTGAAATCACTGACATTTGGAAGCTCAATACCAGCTCTGTATGTTCTGACATTGATAAACTGTCACTTTCAGAAGCTTAAATGCACAAGAATATGTTGTGTTCTCATTGTGTCATAGTACTGATTACATTTCATATAAACCATTTTGACAGCCAGGGTCTCCCACTGAGCAACAGATGGAATTTCAACAGCACACCCTATGGCTATAATAAAGACCTAAGCAACAAATGGAGCCATTTATATTATTTATAGATCATAATATTTTATAGTAATCAATATTAAATTAGAAAGATAATTACAAATGTAGAAGAATGCATATAAAACACTAATATTTAATAAGTCACTGTGTGACTACTTACTGAGCCACGCACGTGATTGCATCTGAGCCTGCTTTCTGATGGAGATCACAATCTCCTTACATACAAACAAACCAATGTATTAAATTTTTTAAAAGATTATTACAAGCCCATTATGACTGCTTGGAACCAGACAGTTTTGGTTTTAAAGCCAGTTACAGGGATAGTTTAGGTTATTTTTAGAAGTTAATCATTTCCTTCCCTGCAGTAGACAACAGCCATCGTGATCTGAGTTTTGAGAATCAGGGAGACATTCTCATGGGAGAATCAAGCTAACAGCTGCTCAGGAGCGGTCCAATCTGAAGACAAATTTCCAAAAGCAACTATTGGACCATCCAGTTGTCGGTGTCACCAAACACTTCTGCACTTCCCTGGGTCCTCCACTCATTACACACTCACGTATTTAGCAACAGAACTCCACTGGTGTGAGAGGTTCTCCGCTCAATAACAACAGAGAAGGAGAAACAGCCGGCTGCTACCACTTCAACTTTAGGACAAACTACCAGAGTCCCAAAAAGAGAAACACAGTTGCAGCATTCAGCATTCAGCAAACCTTCTTGTAGTAAAGCAACAGTTCTAATAAATGTGCAGCACAGCTAGCTAAAAGGTAGAAAAGTTTTTTTAACTGTGTTCATCACTGCTTAGTAATGCATTACATAATATGGTTAAACAGTTGATACTTTATTTAATAGTTCATTAACGCTTAATAATGCACTAACGTTAATAAAGGGACCTTTATTATAAAGTGTTACCTTTACTTCTAATGTAAAAGATTAGTTTTAAGATTCAAGATGGGGAAGGGGGCACAGTCTCACGGCTTTACTGCCTGGTTGTTTTTCAATTGATGCTCCTGTTGGGAGGAGGGAGAACAGTCCATGAGGAGGTCGTCCCTGATGATGGAGATCGCTCTGCGTGTGCAGCGTTGTTTATAGATCTATTCCAGGGGTTGGAGAGAGGCACCAACAGTCCTAGCTGCAGTCTTGTATGGCTGCCCACCTTGACTGTCTCCTGCTGCTGTGTGAGGAAGCTGAGAACCCAGGTGCAGGTTGCAGGGTCCACGCCTAACAGTGTCAGCTTTTCCACCAGCTGCTGAGGGATGATCGTATTAAAAGCTGAGCTGAAGTCAATGAAAAGAATCCTGGCGTAGGAGTTTTTCCTCTCTAGGTGAGACAGCGTAACGTGAAGTGTGGTGGAGATCGCATCCTCAGTGGATCGGCCCACGGGCTCTCACACCTATTGTTAAAAGGGGTTGTTTAATGGTTTTCAGGGTCAAATGCTGTTTATTTTAAAGTAACTAATGCAAAAAGTTAACAAAAAAATCTGTTTAAATATTTAATACCATAAATAGTATGTTCACATAGCAGTCTATAAATCATTCATTAAAACTAAATTTAAAATATGGAAGAAAAATACAACCTATACTAAAAAATTTGAAAGTGTCTTCAGTGTTTCATGCAGTAATGATGCACAGTGCTTCCAGTAATAGACAGAACAAAGGTACTTAGCACATTGTCAATATGATTCCTCCTCCAGGGCACTGAAGGAAGACAGAAGGCTTTGTTTTTCAAACCACAGGACCCACACATCCAGATTAATACTGGCCCTGATGGCCTACCATGAATGTTCTCTACATAACTGAACATGCAGTTGTTGACAAAACAAGACAAACCTTCAATTACATAAAAACATAAATGAATAATGCACCAATACACATTTGGTTATTCTAGAATCTGCAGTTAATATAACATGCATGTTTTGAACTGTGGAAGGACACTGCAGTATCAGCTAGTGTGCCAACTCATCTCAGAGAAGTCTCTGGTGAGATTCAAACAGGAAACCTTCTTGTAGTAAAGCAACATATAAAAGTTCTAGCTGAAAGGTTTTCTGACCCTTTTTTGTAAAGGACATGTTTTCACACGAGACGGTCATTATAATAATGGATGTTTCTCACATCAGCTATCTCGTGTTTTCTGCAGGTCTGTACGTGGAGCTCAACGTCCCAGCATTCATACACAGTGGAGCAGGGCTGCTCAGTCCTGGTCCTGGAGAGCTACTATCCAGCATGTTTTAGTTTTAACTCTGCGTCAACACACCTGATTTCAATCAGCAGGTGATTAACAGGCTTCTGCAGAGCCTGATGAGCTGCTGCACAGGTGATTCAACCACTGAATCAAGCGTGTTGGAGCAGAGAAACCACTAAAATGTGCTGGATAGTAGCTCTCCAGGACCAGGATTGGGCACCCCTGCAGTAGAGTATTAAGCTTCTGCCTTACTGTTTGAATTGCAGGCAAGTTTCTCAATGTTGGAATGGCCCCTCTTTCTAGATGAATCATCGATGGTTAGCACGGACACCGACACCAGTGGGGAGGGTTTCCGGAAAAGCGCCGTTAAAAATGAAAGTAATCCACTGGTCCCTGGTAGCTTGGTCAGATTTTGGTAAAGCAAAAACATTTATGTGTTGAGTTTGACAGTCAACTACTGAGCTTCTCACATGTGAAACTCGCTTCTTCATTTTGCGTACTCCAGATTTCAGTAATGCTGGTGCTCGACTGAATTTGAGGGGAAGAGGGGCAGTGCGGCCTGTAGCAGCATTGCTCTGCGCTGTCCATATATGGTATATCCTGCCTTTGTGACGACATGCAGGCGAGAACTTAAAGCAGCATTCCGCAACTTTGCAGTTATATGGTCTCTGTCGCCCTCTAGAGGCTTGCTGCGTAACGTCACTGTCGTAACATTAAATCTCTCTCTCAGGCATAAGAGGCATGTTTACATTCCTAATGTCAGGCAAAACAATGAAAACAAACTTTTCCACCTCCACACATTGAATAAATAGTTTTATCAGGACTGTATAACAACTTTATGCCCGACCAAACACAACAACCCTGGTGAATTCATGTATTACTTACCTAGCCATTAGCAGCACGGCTAGGTTAGAGTCCGTAGTTCATGCCGTTCTTTCTTAAAGAGCTCTCCAGGGAGGAAAAGACGGCCCAATAATAACTCTGGTCTTTGCTCTTGCTCTATCACGTTCTTCTTTTCTTTTCCTAGATTCCTCTGATAAGGGATTTCTAGCTTTCTTTGGTGAATCTGCCGCTGCTAAACAGCGAATCTATGTTATACAATTACAAGCCAAAGGGATTAAAAAAATGCACGTCCTAAACTCGCATTATGTCCGCCAAAATGCTCGTTCAAGATGCGCGTTTTGGCGGACATAATGCGTGTTTAGAACGCGCGCTTTTTTATCCCTTTGGCTTGCCATATTCTGCCGTAAAACGACACCCAGTCAGTACTTCCGGCGCTACCCGAAGCACAAAAACTGTATAGCGCAGTAAACGTGGGACCCCCCGACACTATCACAGGTATGAAAATGAACATAATAGATGATACTATGACGCAAAAACTTTACAAAAAAGCATAATTTTAAGGTGTAAAAGTTGCGGAATGTTGCTTTAAGCTCTCATTTAGGAGTTCGCATGCTCATGGGGTGCATGTGGGTTGGTTGAAGAAGGCAAGATTAAACAAACGCTCCAATGTTAAACATCGGCAGTGAAAAATCATTAGGAAGCCATTATAAACATTTTTTCAAGTGGAAAAGGGAAAGTTTCAGGTGATGACTCCTTTAAACTTTAAGTCATCTTCATGTCTGCATCTACAACCAGTTCACTTTTGTAGTAAACCCTTTTCAAAAACGTCTTAAAAGTCGCTTACCTGATTACTTCATTTCAAAAATTTAATTACTTTATTAGTTACATTCAGCAAATGGCTGACTTTCTCTTCCCTGAGTCATTAAAAAGACTCTGAGATACTCAAACTCCTTCATTTGAGGTAAGACCTCTACCCAAACCGGGGGTTGGCAATCCACTCTCATCTGGTTGGATTTGGAGTTGCTGATCCTCATCCCACTTCTTTACACCCCACTGTGAAGGTCATAGCTTGATGAAGCTAATAGAACCAGATCATCCACAAAAAGCAGAGATGATACAACATTCCCTGTCTCACTGAGCATCACATATCACAGCTGTGACTTCTGGAACTTTCCTTTAAAGTCACATTGAAAATGGTTCAGTTGTAGTCTAGTCTAGATGAATATAGTCAAAAGTAATTGAAAATGGCATGTTTGATTTTATGCCTATTCATTTACATGTACAGTACAGTATCTGGTCAACACTTGTTTTTTTAAATGAGTAAATTTTACCCTGAATCTTTGATTATGATTAAGTTTACAGTCCTGGCCATGCATGAAGCATCTTAGGGCATCTAACAATGACTGTAGAACAAACATTAAATGAACCTTTTAACATTAAATGTGTCATTAGACAGATTTTATCATCATAGCAGAAAAAACATTTGAAAAAGAGGAGGGGGAAACTTACAGTTTATAATATTATGGATTTTATTTTGTCAGAATGAAACAATAAATAAATAAGTTCACTGCCAAAAAAAAGGATAATAAATAACACAAAACAAGAGGCCTGATGATAAAACTACATACATTCCAAATGTTTGTTTTTGAGAACACGGGCAGATAGTACAGTGCTGCCAACACCATCTGCTCTAACCCGCCAAGAATCCCAGGGTTTTCTCTGACCCGCTGTCAGGTCCAAAAGGAACATGGTAAACAAAACACTAAGTATGCATAAATACATTAAATACTTCAACTGGCCAGTGCATCAAGGGTGAGAGTGTTGTGCTGCAGAATTTCTTATCTTAACTCTTTTCTTTGGTAAATCAGATTCAAAACTGAAAAAGCGTCTTACCTTAAAAGATTTGACATGTGACAGAATGACTTCCAAGCAAGGGATTTTAAATGATTTCCAGCATTCAGACTATATACCAGAGCTTCCTTTGTGAGGATGAGGAGCTTTAAAATGTCCCAAATCACTTCAAAACCTGTCAGAGACCAACTCCTCTAAAACCAAGAATCCTTCTAGTTTTTTTTAGGTAAAACTGAAACTAAATTCTTGTCTTTCCGTCTTTATCTCCAAGACATCTGCCACGGGGAAACATCAGTTACTACAAAAGTGCAGTCTGTTGTGCTGTAACATTATCTTCTCTGAAAACTCTGCTTTGTGAACCCTTGGCTGCCGTTTATCATCCTGGCAATCAGTATGTCACGGCTGATGTGTTGGTAACAAAAGCAGGTTCAGCGTATGAGTTGCTCTATCCAACACCTTTATCTGCCAGCACTGATATTAGCCAGCACATCCTCACAATCTCTCCCTTTCTTTCAAGAGAAACCTAAGATTGGATTGATTCTCTGTCTTTTACTGGGCTAGGCCAGAAGTATGGGAGGGCGTTGATTCCCTCACAGTTCAGGTGAGACCAGCCGCTGTGTTGCTCGGCGAGAGGCAGAGGCATACCCGAGGAGGAGAGAGGTCACCGATATGATTATCCCCGAGTGTCAATACAAAAGGGAGACGTGAGAAAGGTCCCTGCTGAGCTGGAAAATTAATGGCTTTGACCTCATCAAACCTGCGGAAGCATCTCCACTTGCTAATTAAGATTGAGTGGAAGAAAGTCATCAGTGTACAGCGCCGGCCATCTTAACCGAGGCTAATCAAGCACACTTCACTCCACTGCTCTTTGTATTTGTCAAAAGCATCTGCCCAGGACAGGAGAGGGAAGAGGTGGCGCAGCTGGCAGCGTTTTATAATCACGATAACAGCATTTTCTCAATAACACCACATCCTCCAGTCCTCAGACCCACTGCGTTAGGGTGTGTGCTTGTGTTCATCTCAGCCACATTGTAAGGTAGTGATGTCCCAATAACAGGCTCGTTATTCCCAATTAAATCCTCTAACATCCATCATAAACCGCCACTGTTAACCAGGCGTAGGGCCATCATTGCCACCCATTAATACAGTATATACATGCAGATGGCTGTGAATAGCGTGTATACGAGTGTATATATGGCTACACAGATACACATAAAGTCAGGTTACAATATGCCAACATTTGTCCCAAATGTAGTGTTACAATAAAGCATGAGAGACGGTGAAATGGTGAGGTTTCCCATTGTTCCCAAAACAGTAGCAGGACTAAGACATCATGCCAGCATGTAGCTGTTTAAGCCTAACCATGCTCATCATCCTTGATTCTGACTAAGCAATAATATCTAACCTGAATTATGGTTTTGAGGCCAAGAAATGTACAATAATGTTCTCAAGAAGTAAAAGATTTACATTATTTTTCTAAATGAAGAACTGTGAGGAAGGTAAACAATTTCTTCCTGTTTTTTTATTACTCTTTTGCCAAGTCCCTATACCCTACACACACACACACACACATAATGTTTGTGGAAATCATCACCTAGGGACAATTCACCTACAGAGTGCTTAAATTTGATTTTGGCAATGAAGTAAAAACTCCTTGGTCCGTTGGGAAGATGGTTACTCCACATACCTGTCTGATTACCTGTTGTTCATAATTGGTGAAAAACATCATATTACAGTCATTCACCCATGCACACACTGATGGTGATGAACCACAATGTGGCCACAGCTGTCCTGGGGCACACTAACAGAGGTGAGGCTGCCGAGCGCAGACGCAGCCGGGCCCTCTGACCACCACTGGCAGGCAAGGAGGGAGCCGGGATCGAACCTACAACCCTCCTATTACTGGACAACCCGCTCTACCTCCTGAGCTGCTGCTGCCCCATAATTAACAAATCAGACTTGGGGAACCAGGACACTCTAGTAACAAATGAGTGACTGAGAACTATCACATAAACGTTATTGTGCCTATTGTGCCTTTTCCTTCTTCTGATAATCTAGGGTACAGGGCTACCAGCAGAGGTGCATGACTGAGATCACTAAATACATGGCTACCGACATGGAAGAGCAGTATTTGAAAGAAACACACTAAGTGCCAAGACCTTTGTACAACTTTATCAATGAGAGTGTAGAAAAAGCAAACTGGTGTCAGCTCTTTGTGCTTTCCCCTGACAAGCAGCTAAAAGTTTAAATGACTTTAATAATTATTAAATCATTTGTGTTAAGCACCTTAAGCACCTGTACCAAATATTTGAAGACAAAATGGAAAAGTTCTGCTTGTGCTCAGCTTAGTTATGCCTGCCATTACAGCATTCGGTTGATGTTGCTGGGTCTGTGAAGAAAGAGATTCACATCATCACCATGCACATCACCCTAGCCCTAATGCTCATTTTTTTGAGATACTGGGATGTAATTTTGAGGTCATATCACAACACAAAATATACTCCTGATTATTGAAAATACAGATGTGGACATTCTGAAGTGTTTTGAACTTTGCTGCATGTACACTGTCGCCTGCAGTAGTAACAACACATTCTGGAGTGAGACTGCTTTGAATATGAACTCAACTTACAATCTGTCATCATCCGTGAGCTTGCAGCCACAGAGTGAGGTTTATCCCCCTGGTTAGGAAGGTAGAAATCACTGGCTGAAACCTCATTCAACACCGTCACCCTGCCTTCGACACCTTTTAGAAGCTCTCAGCAGGTGTCCTGCTTTCACCTCTGCACATGTGTAGTAATCACACTTCCAGCTCCACAGAGTGCACTGCTGAGGCTGAGAGACGCTGCCCAGCCTTATCGGATGGAGAAACATGCATGACCCCGATCACAGGAGGAACCCAGTCATCCTCCAGGAAGGTGTGTTCCTTTGCAAAGTGATCCAGATGAGTAATAGGGATATTTGAGCTCGGATTTGATTATCCCCTCCACCCCTTCCCCGTTGAAAGGTAAAAATAACTGCTCCGGTGTTAAGGCTGCATTGAGATGAGAGCTTGAGCAGCACAGTGCCCTAGGCAGCCACCGGTTCGCTCTTGTCGGACGCTTTCTGAAGGTCAGACTTCAGCTGCCCTCCACGTGGCTGCAGCCCTGTTTACCTCCCTCCAAAAGCCAATTACACTGCCGCAGTGCTGTGTCAGTCAAAGCAGTTAGATTTCACGCACAGACACATCTAGGCATGCACTTACACAGATGCGCCGCGCACACCCCCACACACAGACAAACACCTGCAGCACCATCTCGTTCTTGGCTGCAGTGGAAAGCATGGATAATGCCTTTTGACCTGTCTGTGGTGAAATATATCGATGCACACACACGGGGCGATTATTTACAGCTCAGGCGCATCACGAGGCAAGTTAGTGAGTGTGTGGAAAATGGTGCTTTATTTACCATGGGGTTTTATATTGGGTTGAATGTAAGATGATTATAAAGCTGTCTTCATTATCTGAAAAATGAAGAGGCCTTGCTAATGTTTGCTGATTTATTCCATAACCTCGGGGGTTTAGTTTTTGATTTATGTTCATCAGTGACAGCTCGTGTAATCATACAAGTGTTGGTAAAATAGTGATGAATGGCAGGCCGTTGTCCTCAGCGCTGCTTTGGCTTTTTACCTATTACTCTGAACGATTGCAGTCTACTGTATGATCATGAAAGGTGGGGAAATCTTCCAGGAGCTTATCTTTTTTCTGACTGCCGCTGCTTAGATTGAAGAATTTTTGGTCATGTTGGTATAATTCAGAGCATTTTAGAAAAGATTGAGTCAGCTGTTGTGTTCATTCGTTATCAGCTGCATGGCAATGACCAGATATGTGAGAAAAATGTTCACTCTTTCTTCTTTGTGTTCTTCTCTGCCATCTACAGATGGTAAGCGGGACTACATCTTCTGATGTTTGCAGTATGTCCTTTCTCTTCTTTTTTCATAATTTTCAAATGCTAACACTCTATGCATGTTTATGTATTTATATTTACTTACTACACTTAATAATTTATATCTTTGCATCACAAAATGATGAAATTCTGCAGATGCGTCAGGGGATCCAGCCGAAGTGGGGCAACAGATGATTTAAAGCGTCCAAACCAGATGATAGCCATCTGCTATATGTGATGTTATTATTGCTGTGTGGAGTGCTGATGTTGCAGCATCAAACGCTGCTAAACAAATGCACACATTTCATTCAGAGTACATGAACACAAGCATTGTTTTGCTCATCTGCCATCATGCTTGAGATAACCTTGGAAAGATGTTCCGAGGCAGAGTCAGAGCTACAAACAAGAAGGAATGTGTTTTTGATGCGTGAGAGGCTGAGTTTCTAGAAATCACAACAACAAAGCTGTTATGAAAGGAAGCATAAAAATTTCTATTATTTCTGCATGATTTATTCACGTGTGTATTATTGTATCAGTGTATTATAGAAGCGTTTTTAAAGCTCTTTAAAATAGTCTGGTGTGTGCATGTGTGTGTTGGCTGCAGCAGTGTGAGCAGGTCTTGCTCTACCCACTCCAAAGGAGAGGCAGAGCCCCGGGGTGGAGCAGATACGACGGGCTCCATCTGGCACCTGGGCAGCCAATGAAAAGAATAGAGAGCTGTGGGAGCCAAGAAGAAGGAGAACATCATGAAAAGCTCCAATCGGGTTTGTCGTCCAGTTTGTTGGCACCGGCTGCAAGGGGGCTAACGAGGCAGGTGGCTAAACAGGATGGACAGGTATCATCAACTCCTCATGCAAATCCTGCTTTTCCCCCAAATCCATGTGGGCTCTAGTACTACAGAAAGGAAAACAAGGAGGACAACAGCAGTGAAACTGGGTATCTGGTGAACAATTAGAGCTCCTGTGCAGAACTTGGGCTTGTTCTTTCCGTAAAAATAAGTACCCTGTAGCTACCTCTTCCCATGGGGAGACAGTGCGGTTTGTGCTCTGAGTGCCACGCTCCTGAAGCATTATGGGAGAGGAAATGATGGTAAGCAGAGAGCCATCTGCTTTGCCACTTGCCATGTCTGCCTGAGCCAATATAACCCATTTCTCTCAATTTCTCAGGTGGGAAGTGGAGTGGATTCACACCGTCTGCACACACATGTGCAAAAGAAAAGATTGAAAGTAGATGCTTTGGAACATTTGTATGGTGAGTTCATGTGGGGTATCTGAGTTAATCGCAAACAAATTCTAATGTATCATGTTGAAACTTAGTGACAATGTGTTTTGCTGTTGACCCTTATTTTATTCACATTTGGGTTACGTCCTTTTTTAAAGATTAAGTTCACACATATTTAATACATTTGCAGTGATCTCTAGTAGAAATGAATGCCTTATAAGTCGTTCTCTGGGGAAACAAAGCTCCAGTGCTCCTGTTTGAAGACGTAGAAGTCAGCTAGAGGAGAAAGTAGCTTCAGACGGCAGGATGTGGAGTCTTATTTCCTGAAATTCTGACATCTCTCCTCTGATTGGCTAACAGCAACATGACTCTACTGACTCTGTTCTGTAACGTTGATGTTTTATCTCCACAAATAACACAAGCCTGGAGGAGTTCTGCTGTGTGGTGGAGTTGCTAATGCTAACGGTTAGCTTCTAATAGCAGAGACGTTCTCTGCTGTTTCCTGGACGCTAAACCAACAACAGCCTTCCCCATCACGAGTCAAGATGGGTGAGTCCATGAATGTTAAGTGACAGTGTGACGTAGATCTGTCAGGATTTTCTAATCCTAGAGTTTCACTGTCTATTTTCTATCAGAAGCTAATGCAGGAGATAGGTGTAGGAGACTATTTTCACGCTCAGCCGGCATGTTAAACTCAGAGTGACTGATCATTTTCAAAAATAATGAGTAAAAACTGGTTTCCCAGTGAACCTGCTCTTTAAAGGCTGACCCGTAGACACTAAATTGGGACTCAGTCTTTCAAACATTCATGGGTATATTCGGCAGCTATAGGTGATATGGGTACATGAAGCAACAGAAGGATGGTGTCTCACTGAAAACAGTCAATAGACAGAGTGGTTTGACTTTATTTATTTAAAACAGTGATCTGCTTTTTATTTGAACAAAAGTGCTGTAGAGATTGGCTCTAGTGTGTCTGACTGTGGTGACACAGAAGAGATGGATGTACAGCCGGTCAAAGGAAAGTCATTTATTTCCGTTGACCCATTCGGTCAAGTGGATTGAAGCTGAGCCTTTTGATTTGGCTTTTACTTTGCCTTTTCCCCCCTGCAGAGTCCACACTGCTCCTGCAATTACTGCAAACAGAGAAGGTGATGGGCTTAAGATTTTGTTCTGATAAAGGAGTCAGGACCCTATCTCTCCTGTTGACACCATTAAGCCATCACCGAGAGCAAGAAAGTGTTGGTGGGGGAGGGCGCTAGGGGACTGTCAGTCAAAGCTTACCACCCAGTTCTTGTTTAAAACCATCTGACACTGAAAACCCACTGGCCTCTTTGTATCTGATCCTAAAACCAGCAGCAGAGGACGGCTGGATGGATAGCTGTCGGGAGAAATATTCACCACTTGCTGTCTTATCAGATGCAAGCAAGGGACTGCTGAAGCGCGTATTCTTGGATTGGATTAGTAGGAGGAAAGTCCTCAAGGGTTATTTGTCAACCCAGGCAGCACTGACTTCCAGCACCAGAATAAAACGCTGTTCCAAATAGCAGCTGTCTAACTGAGCGAGCTAAAACAACTGCAATACACCTGTCACGCTTTCAAGGTGGTCACAAATGGAGCCTCGTCAAGGAAAGAAGGGTGTGGTTAATATTCAGGCTACAGCTTTGGAGCATGAAGTTTTGTTTGTACTTTTCGACAGTTTGAGGCAAGAAACCCCAAATTTAATCACCCCAAAGGCAGTTCAAGCCTAATCCCAACGTCAGTGCCAGACAACACCTAAATCTCTCCATGGTGGGACTTATCAAACAACAACAGACACTTTGTAGATCCATTTATAGCTGTAAGAGACAAACATTGTGCCGTGACTTCAGGGAGGTGGCAGCACGACTGTCAACTTGTTGTAATACCCTAATTTTTGATCTATTGCATAAATGTATGAGGAGTTGTCATGGGCGTTTTATTTTCACATATTTGCTCAAACGCTTGTGAGAAGATTATGTAGAAAATTGAATCACAGATTACGCTCGAATTCATCTAATTTCACCTCAGGTGACAATTTAGGTTTGAAAAACAGAATCAAACTCACACAAGGCGCTAGGACAGCCGTCTGAAATCGAAGCCAAACACCCACTGCTGCTTCACACACAGAACTGCTAGGAAAATAGCCTTTTCAATGGAAAGTTGTAATCTAACTGAGTTGGATAGATCTGTCAGATTTGGGGGAACTGAAGTGAAATAGAACATTATAGTGTCTGAAACTAAAATAATGTTGTATTCTAAATGGAGACACTTTCCTCTGTTTAACTAAAGTATTAAAATATTGGTAATCAAACCACAGTTTGTTGCCATTTAACCTGTGAATTTTCTGCCTTAAAAATGTTAAAGAGTCAGCACAATGAGCAGACAAAGAAAAGGGTAACTGTATGATTTTAGCATGTTAGCTTGTAACTGCAAGGAATTGGAATATTTAACACACATAGCTGTTGTGAAAGGGCATATCTGCCTTTTTTTAAACCAAGAAAGAACATTTACACACTTGCATCTTTCATCACCATGAAGTGAGGACAGCAGCTAGTGAAACATCAAATACAACCCCATAACAAAACCCTCCCACTCGGCCAGAATATGAATATTAAATGAGCTGCGTGCTGATTGGCTTTAGTCCAATGGCTTTATGATGCTTCCTGAAGCCATAAACTCTGTGTGTACAGCCGAGTACAGTGTCTGGATAATTCTGTAGACAAGCTGTGGATCTATCTGGCATTCATTCAAAGTCTGGATGTTCCCAGTACATCCTGGATCGTTACATGTGTGCTCTGACATTCTTCTTTGTTGTTTTCCTCTCATCCAGCAAGGACGTTAGCAGAAGCTTAAGCTAGCTCAATAATTAGAATTACCACTATTCCAATATTTATATATTGCCGACGTTGAAGTGGGTTGAGACATGCAAATTAAGGGTGTGTGAGTAGACTACAGCTCTGATGATGTGTTATTGCACCTTTGCTCAGACTGAACTGTTTCTCTGCAACTATTACAACTTTACTAATTTACATAGAACAGCAGGTTTAAGACGACACAGACTTTTGGTATGGTACATTAAAAATATAATCCTTTATGTTTTGCAGAAATATAACTCAAATTCATCCAGAGTAAAGTCTTATATCTTCAATCTAAAGGAAATTCAACTTAAACTAATCAATCAAGTCCATAAAAGGTCAAAAAAATAATTTTTAAAAACCCTCCCGTCACCTCTGGCTGACAAACAAAGCATTCGTGCTCCATCACAGCATGCTCTTAATAATCCTAATAGGAGGGTCCAAAGGTTTACAAACTTATCACAGATTTTCCCAAAAAATTTAAATTTCCTAAATATTTAGATTGCAATTTAAAGGTATTGAGGACGTTCTTTACTTCAGGGAGGATCATCTAAACTATTGGTCCACATAACTGTTAATCATTCTGATGAAGCTAACGCAAGGCCGTTGTATGCATGGATATGTATATAAACACTATGGCGAAAGCGGGAGCCAAGGGCGTAGCTAAATGGCGGCCATCTTACTTCAGACAGCAAACCCTCCGTTCTCAATGGTAGCAGATGGAAGGTGAGTGAACAACTTAAAGAAAAACACTCATAACTCAATGAAATATTAATGGATTTACAAGCGGGTTGCATTATTTCAAACCTTTTAACACATAGGCTTGAGACAACATACTTGCATATTTTTAAATTAAAGGGCCAAATCTGTCATATTTCACAGCCACATCTCTGGCGTTTAAAACAAATCAAACCATTTGAAAATCGGTTGAAAATTGAGCAAGTTAGAGTTATTTAAGTAGTACATGCTCCATTGACACCAGTGTTACGAAAGGGGGCAGCTGTCTGAAGTAAGATGGCCGTGATGTTGCTACGTCGCACTCCATTAGCGAACAGCGCGGGTGAGCCATAGTGTTTATATACATATCTATGGTTGTACGTGCTAGCTCCTGGGTTAGTTTTCACTTCCTGCACATGCGCACGATGGCGTGCTGAAAGAGAAGGTTGGGCTCCCCACAGACGCCGCTGTCGCCGGTTTTCTGCTCGACAGGTAAGCTGAAGTTCGGCATGCTATTTGGAGAAATGCATTTCAGGTTAATGCTAGAAGAAGTTATCTACGACTATTTTCTAACTTTCCAGTGTTGCACATGTGCATTTTTCAAAATGTGGAGAGGGCGGGTCTTTCCTGAAATTCAGAAACATCGTCTGCATTACCTTTAACTTATAATATGTTCTTACTGTTTAAAGAAAACAAGAATGAATAAAACTAATGATTTACAAAAATTCAACGAAATTGGCCACAACAAAGGTAAATGCAAATTTTGAATTCTAGAACCCCGTAAAAAATGTTCTAAGCAAAAGCATCCAAATCTTTATTTTAACTGATTTCCAACAGGCACAAAGCTTAGATATGCAGACAGATTGTTAACACGACTAGAAGGTTGTGTATAAAGGCTTTCAAGCACAAAACAATGAGAGGGTTTTACATGTGTTTGTGAAAGTTTAGAGGGAAGCTGTTAAACATGAATGGTTTAGGGTTAGGGTTTGGTGAATATGGAACATTTTAATAAAAAGCTATGTTTTTAAAAAAAAGTAATACCTCCATGGGGCGTTTAGAGGTGTGCAGAATGAATGTACAGTTTTTCCTTTGAAAGCTATATTTAAAAAAAAAAAATTTTATTTTGACAGGCACGACACTGGGTTTGCGTTTACATCTACCGGCCACTAGAGGGCACCGTTGCGCTAAAACGTCCGCTCTGCAAGGCGTGGCTGGGACTGTGTAAAATGGCGGACTTAACAAGTCAAGCAGCTGATTCTGAGCCCAGAAGATGTTCTAACAGTAAATACTGTTGTAAATAAACTTATTAGTAGAAATTAGTCCTTACCCTGGACAATTCTTCACTGGGCATGGTGCTGGATGGTCACTTCACGTATCAACAGTGAACCAACACCCCAACATCCAGAAAAAAAAATTCTGTTATTGTGATACCACCTGTGAACACTAGATGTCGCTAGAGTGTCCATGTTCCATATTCAACCTTTAAGTCACAGGAAAATACCCAATTTGTTTACCTCATTGACCTTTAATGGAAATATCCTCTAGGGGGTGCACATTTTGCTTTGACTTCCAGGTTCTGTTCTTGGGTCCAGTTATTGTACATGCGAATAGCAACTATAGTTTAATTATGGCCTTGGGGCTGCTAATACAGATATAGACACTCAGCCCTGTGTTTACTACCTGGATCCTGAAGTGTCTCACTTGTTGTTAACAGGCTATTATAAATGTGACTCATGCTGTTGACGTGACATTTTGCAGCATTACCACAAATTATGACCACTGTCAAGTCAATGCAACACATCAGAATACACTGATGATTAACTGACACCTATGTTGTATTATTTAGTTTCACAATTGTTGACAAAAATAAACACTGAATGCAGATTTTTAGATAATTAGACACATGTAAAAGCAACAGTATTCCTCTTCTCTCGCCTTTTTAGCTGCTTATTACAGGTATGTTCCGAGCTCACGCACCTGTGTTTGATGAAAGCCAGACAGAAAGAGAGAGACGAGACCATCTAAATACCAGTTTCGAGTAAAGAAGTGAGAGCAATATAGGAGAGGATGAGCCTCTCCATCTCTTGTGTAATGAAGAATGACTGAGAGGGATTGCATGGGCCAACAGCATCTGAAGACGGGGCCATTGCTATGCACAGAGCGTTGCATTTCAGACTGAGCAAGTTGAGACCTGGAGCGCATGAGGTTAGATTGCAGAGAGACGAAAGGAGCGGGAGGGTAAATGTCTCTCCTCTTACTATTTATCCCCTAAATGACATGGCTCATTCATACAAGCAGTGCACCGTCAAGGACACTGGCAGGACTAGAGGAATAATAAAACCCACTTGGATTGTCTTTTGAAAACACCAAACCAAACCAAAAAAAGGAAAAACAGAAAGCTGGCAGTGGAAAACTGACATTTAATTAAAAACTAAATCCTCATTGTTTCCTTGACTCCCCTAAAAAGAAGAACCAGGGAACAATTCAGTGGTAAAAAAAAAAAAAAAAACACTCTTTTTGCTCATATATTAAATGACAGGTGTTAGAGGGAGACCGTGCTCGCTGAGATGTGCCTCATGTATAGAGCAGAGGGGATTTGGAAAGCAATAAATATAAAAGTTTGTGCTTCTTACGCTATAATTCTTCAAAACAGTTGGCAAACGCATGAGACATTTCGTTTTCACAGTTGGAAACATAAAACTGAGCTGTCTGAGCTCTTTTGCTCTTCACACTTAATATGGGCTGATAAGCTCAACCAAACCACAGCGAAATAAAACACAAAAGCAAAGCTGCTGTGGATGAGACGGAATGCATGCAATCTATGGAAATCGGCTTCTGGCTCGACTCCGTGTACCTGTGTGTACTTTTTAGATGCGTTTGATTTGGTACAGTCCCCGAGGAGCAACAGCACTTGTTGTGTGGAGGGATAACGAAGTGAACGCTCGCTGCAGGCCTCTCTCCTCTCCGTGTTTCAATCCTGATAACCAGAATCATTTATTCACATCAAGGGGCTGCTTTGTAAACCACCCAAAGGTGTTGCATCTGACAGTGATTTTATTTATTCATTACAGGTTTACATAGAAGCTTGTACAACAAGTGGCCTTTTTCTTTACATCTGCATTAAGCAAGGTGCACTTTTGCACATCTGCACTTGGAAACTTTTTGTAATAAACCAGTGAGAGGAATATCCATTAATAACTATTATGAGTTTTTTCCCTTGATTAGAAGTCCTTTACGGTAAAATGATTTCATTCATTGTGAGAGGAAGAGAGGTAAAGAAATAATTAAAGCTAAACTCACTAAGGATTTCTCTTCTAATTGGCCATATGGACTGCAAAGAAAGTTTTTTTTTTTCCTTTTGTCTTTTAAAGCAGATGTGCAGGGTCTTAGACTTTTGGCTTTTGAGACAGAGTCATCTCTTCCCCGGTGATTCCAGCTATAATTACTCCTCCACCTCCCGCACTATTTTAGTCCACGCCGAGGTTAGAAAGTTAAGTAAAGTCACTTTTTCCAGCTTTTCTTAGTAAATTCAGCTGTCAACAGACTGCATGAAGCTAATAATTTGTGAAGGGTTTGTGACGCATCAATCTGCTGAATGAGAAACTAAACACATCGAGAACAGAAAACAGACGTGTAAGTGTGTCAGGTTTCTGCAGGTCTTTATTTAATTTTGTAAATGGTAAAAGGATTTTACCCTCTTTACATCTTACAGTCTTGCTGATGTGTCTAACTTAATGTTTACATCTAATAGGAGCTTGACTAAGCACAGTTTGGACCAAAGTCCTATTTTCTAGCTCCAAACTCCTAAAATTCAATTGTTTTTCATTAAAAGTTATTACATAAACCTTAACATTACCATCAATTTTGCTCTGCAGTTTCACTTTGGCAGAAACAATATGGCTTTTCTGCCAAAATCAAAATCTGGCTGGTGGTGGTGAAGTTAATGTTTAAGAATATCTTAATAATTCCATTTAAATAATCATCAAATATGCTACTAAATCTTTTAGGAGTCACTGGGAACTGGTGCTGGTCTGCAGTAGTCACTGGGTGAGATGTGGGGGAGACTCTGGACAGGTTTCCAGTCCATCACAGGGTCACATAGAGACAAACAGGAAGGACAGCTAAGGGTAATTTAGTTTCCAATCAACCTAGTGTGCATGTTTGTAGCCTGTGGAAGGAAACTGAAGTGCCTTACACATGCATTATGGCAGTGAATGAGTTAACAGTCCCATTTATACCAGCCATGTGTCTGAACAGAGATATACTTTATACAGTCATAGAAACATTTTAAACTTTTACATTAAAACAAAATGATTGAAATATCCCTTTAAGCTGTTACACTATAAACTTTCATTAGAAATAGTACCATTATAAAGGAACTGCACTGAAACGGTCTGATCCACTTACACGTATCTGATCGATGGGTTCTAAATAAGAGCCTTTTGTAAAAATGTTGCCATTTTTATCAAACCATCACAGCCTGAACACACAAACATGTAATTTAGAAGCTGAATGTGTCAGTGTTAGGATTTTCTTCTCTAACCCAACCTTACAGCTGAACATTGATCCTCAGCACAGATTATTGATGTTTTGACAGTAAAAGCTCAAAAAACTGAACAATCACAGCATTTTTCTTTGTCATCTTCTATTAAACTGCTACTGTATTGTGGTATTGACAACATGATGGTAAATGGCTGATTTGTGCAAGCAAAGAATATTGGCAAAATGACAATATTTAATATCCCTTTTTAGATCATACAGATCCTTCATGATCTAAATGCTGGGAACGTTACCTGGAGGTGTTGATATGGAAGGGTGGGGTGACGCTGCCTAACCATTGGGTAGACTGCTGCTGAGTGATAGGCTCCTTTGGTTGCAAGATCCCAGCTGTGTGTATTAAAAGCACACATGGCATCCGGATCTTAGAGGGCTGACTTTTTTGATAATATTCACCAAAGTGAGTCATAAATGAGCTCCATCTCCTCACTCTCTCCTGCTTGAAACTCAACAGCAGGCACCACATATTTAATGCAGAGTTGCTGCAGATTTGTTGGTTGCACATCAATGTTCCACCACAGCCTAGAGGTTCTGAACTGGACTGAGGTCTGGTGACTGTGGAGGTCGTTGGAGTTCAGTGAACTCATGGTCATGTTCTAGAAACCAGTTAGAGATGATCTGAGCTTCGTGACATGGTGCATGACTCCTGCTGGAAGTAGCATCAGAAGATGGGTCCATGTGGTCGTAAAGGGATGGACATGGTCAGCAACAATACTCAGGTAGGCTGTGGTGGTACTAAGGGGTCCAAATTGGGACAAGAGTTCACCACCATTACACCACCATCATAGCACCAGCAACAGCAGTCTGAAGCATTGATTCTGACCCAACCATCTGAAATCCAGACACATCAGACTAGTAAAGGTTTTCCAGTATCTTCTGATCCAGTTCTGGTGATCCTGTGTGAATTGTAGCCTCAGTCTCCTGTTCTTAGCTAACAGGAGTGACTCCTGGCGTGGTCTTCTGCAGCTGGAGTCCATCTGGTGCAGCTGTTGTGGATCAGAGATGCTATTCTGCAGAACTTGATGGGAACCAGTGGTTATTTGAGCTACAGATTACTTTCTCTAAACTCTAGATATGGTTGTGGGTGAAAATCCCAGTAGATCAGCTTATCAGGTACTAACAACAATGCAGTGTTGAAAGACACTTAAATCTCATTTTTCCTCCTCTCTGATGCTCAGTTTGAACTTCTAGACTCACTTTCACCATGTTGAAATATCTAAAGGCGTTGAGTTGCTGCCTTGCCATTAGCTAATTAGACATTGTGTTAATACGTAATTGACCAAGTACTCCTAATAAAATGGCTGGTGTGTGTTATTTTTTTCTAATTAACTTTACTTCATTTATGGGCATACGCCGAATCATGCCAGAACAGTTCACTTTATTCTCCAGACTGAGTCTAGGTTCATTTGGTCATGAGGTGCATCTTTTAACATTAAATACTTTATCTAAAACTACACTAAAACCAAGGACATGTTTGATGATTAAACATAGGATCACGAAACAGAAGCTTCATTTTGATTGGCCTAATTGCCCAGGTGCAAAATCATCAGAACTGTAAAATGACTAAATCTTTTTCATAACCGTGGTCCAGCCCACTGAAATTCTCTGATGGAGTGTATTTCCTATAGCTATCAAGCTGTTTGTTTCTTGCAGCTTACCTCAGAGCCTTGTTACAAAGTGCTGTGGCTCCCCTCTGTAAGGAGAACATAAGTACTCTATTATAGTACTGTTGCAGTGTGCATTCATATTATAACAAGACATTATATTTGTACAATATGGGCAAAAAGTCTGTCCAACAGGCTCTGTTTTTGAATGTGTTTAACTACCATTTGGGTTTGTAATTCAGAAGAAGGTAGTGATCCGGGGCCTGAGAGATCCTTCTGTAGCTGCACAGAGAACGCCAGAAGCAGGACCTGAATAGAGATGAGTCCTGTTTCTTCATCTTTGATGTAGGAATTGGGAACCAAGCCAACATTTTTAAATGACTACCGCCTGCTGTGCCGCTGTATATCCCCGGGGAACCTGTGATCATTGGCAGGTTGCTGCAAATCAGACAGACACTTGACTACCTCTCAATGACAGCAGCGTAGCTGCTCGGGGGGAGTTGCTCTTTTTGGTTATCTGTCTTTTTACATGGACCAGAGTGAGACCAGTGAGTGTCCAATCACCAGCGCCTTCGACTTCCTGAGAAACAGCGTTGGCTCCTTTGAGTGTCATAACCAGAGTCACAAGGACCATTTGTGTACGTTGGACACCCAGTTGCCCCATTTTCACTTATTTTCCTAATAAAATTATGTAAATCAAGTTGTGTTGCAAACAAGCCCTGAAAAAGCAAGCAAATAGCTCCTTCATTACCAATTACAAGTGCAAATTGCCTCAGCTTTGAAATTAATCCACCAAGGCTGGCACCTTTGCACCCTAAAGCCTCTTTATTACACGTTCTGTGATCTTATCTGAGTTTCTGGGATGGGAATTTCTGACTCTTGCTTACCTGACTTGCTGACGATAATGCTGTGTCTCTGAGGTAATGATAGCAGTCGATCTGAACAAAGAAAAAAGTCACTCCACCAAGTATTTGCTCTGAATCTTTGAAGGCGTTTGGGTTGTGAGCGTTAGTGGATTAGCCACAATCTCACTTTGCCAAACCCTAACTTCCCTAACAGGAAAATTAGAGGGGATTTACAAATCATTTACATGTGTGGTTATATCAGACACACCAACACATTATTTATTCGTCTGTAATAAACAACTTGAGCCTATTTGTTTGCATATTTTTGGTTTGTGTCATTTATGTAGAAATTGAGGCTCCTCTGAATTTATTCTCCATCACTCAGTGGAAACTATCATTAAGTCATTCTAGGTCTACATTTAGACTTCTTAAAATGATTTTGTAATAAAAAAAAAATAGCAGGTGTCAGAGATTCACAATAAATGAGGTCACTGTTTTCATCTATTTTCAGCTTTAAATCTCTTTTGAAGCATGCACATTTGTCTCAGTGGTTACATGTTCAGAGTCTGATGCATGCTGTGTTCAGCTGTTATTTGTGTGAATGGAGTGTTTACACTGACTTGACCTGAAAAATATAAGATGTCTTTGTGACTTCTGATGTGACGCTGCTGTTAGCAGAGCTAAATAATATAAATAACACCGATGATAAAAGTTTTTTTTGCATTATTTACCAGGTGAATGGCATCATTTAGATCGGTACAATTTTATTATTTTAATCATGTAGTAAATAGATTTGACATTACTGAATTATTAAGGCCAGCGTCTGTGGAATGGGTAGAAAATTATAATTACTTTACCAACTCCGATTTTAAATATGGTGCCTACAATATTTTCCTTGGTTGTGGGTCACTTTCATGTCCATAAAATCTATTGGAATGTTTACTTTGTGAAGTGCCTTGAGACTACTCTTGTTGTGATTTGGCGCTATATAAACAAACTGAATTGAAATTGAAAATGGTAATCATTTGCTGACACTCAATAAATAATAATAACTATAGATAAGGTCAACAGGAACCAATGCAATACCAGTCAATGAAAAGTGCTGTGATTGGGACACCTATCCGATACAAATCATCCCTAGTTCACTTGATCCGAACAGACTCAGCAGCTCAAAGACGCTGGGTTTTGTCCCATGAGGTCACAAAATCACGCAACACCATGCGTGATTTCAGAAGTCCACACAATAACAAGCAAGGAGAAAGACAGCTGCATGTATCCAAAAAGGTCTGTGATTTATTTTCTGTTTTGTTTACATCAGCTACGGGGGATTCACAGGAAATGACGTACTGCACGTGACTTTTATTTTGGAAGTTTACGGATGTGTTACACTACCTTCGTGTTTGACTTCCTGTCTGTCCCGATCTTAACTGTGGAGTTTAACGTGTTTCAGAAGCGTAGCGCGTAAAAAATAGACTCGAGACATAATGATAGCGTCCCGTTGCTTCTGGGACGCGCCCAAAGCGTTACACATAACTGCCAGTGGAAAGGACCCTGTCCACTATAGCAGCGGCTAATTGCTGTGTAGTACGTATCGCGTTCGTTTTGCGCCGCTTTCACGTCCTGTGGAAAGCCGGGGTCAGGCAGGAGTGACGTCAGTACTGGATGTAAAGAAAATGAGTGTTTTTACCAAGAAATCACTGCTCATTATTCACACAAGCTACAAACACGAACATATTGTTTAACATTATGAGTCAGGATAAGTCTAGCAGCAGTGGATCTAGTTTGCACTGACTGTGGGTTTTCCACTCCTGAGTCTGCATTTGCATAATGGAATTATGGGCTCAGCCATGCTATGTCTTTAGTGGACCATTAGGCAGGCCTTTACTGGACTGTAATTAGTGGCTTCTGCCCTTCACCTTCATTAGCATGCAAATGAAAATTCTGAACACTGAGAAATATTTGGCACATTGGGAGAAAAATGCCAAAGTGATTAACAGGCAATCTGAAGTGGAATTGTCTTTTTCTATCTATCACAGTTTAGAGTACTTGAAATCAGACATTGCAAAGTGCTGAAGTGCTAACAGGTTGATCTGGGCTGGCATTTGAAGTGAATTGTGATGACATGACTGGTGACTGAGAGTTCATCCTCACCAAAGGGTCTTTGTCCTTAATCTGAGAAGAATCTGACAGCTGTTCTGCTCAGATAGAACTGGGCCTTTCATCCACAAGGTCATTCTGTTTTATGCCCCAAATTCTTTAATTTAACTTACACAATATCGTCACCGCTTCTTTTTTCCTTTGCATTACAAACTCACCAAGATAGTTTTATCTCTACCTAATAAGACACCACTCTTGAGTTTATAAACTGCGTTGTGTAATTTGCAATTCTAATGTGCTCATTTGAATTAAATGCTGATTAGCATGAATACAATTGAACTTTCAAGACATGTCAGACAAGACCCTGCCAAAGGAGGCCCTGACATATGCACATTCATCATAGGAGATGGCTGCTGGCTCTGCGAGTGAAAACACACTTCCAGCGAGAGATGAGGCAGGAAACGGCTGCATCTCTGTGGTTTTCTTTTGTTGCTTCTGTCTAATTATAAATCCCAAGTCAATGCAGTGAGTCAGGATGACGGCAGCATCACTTGGACAAATAAACAACGGTTAAAAGGTGTAATTGACCTTAATGTTGTACTTGTCAGCGTTGTCTGTAATGTAAAAACTGTCATTTTAACTCAGCATCAGTAGGAAACTGGGACAATAAAAAGACAAAAACAGGAGACAAACAGCCACTTTTAACAAAATAAAAGACTATTTAACAGCGTTTCCTATAGAAACATCCAGGTCAGCTTTACCTGTTGTTTACTATTAGCTGGTAAATGACTTGCTTTATTGTATTATTGTAATAAAATGATTCAATATATAAATAAATACATAAACAAAAACAAATCTCTGTGGAAAATAACGATGAAACATTAGTGATACTGATGCAAATCATCCCAGTGGTCCCTCTGAACCCCACCATGTTATAAATCGGCCCATTAAAAAATTATATTGTCAGTTGATTAGACACGAGTGTCTAATCAGCCCGGTATTCAAATTAGGTTCATACTAGATAATTCTGCAGGTCACAAGCTGCACTTCAATTTTCTAATGACAGAACCTAATGCCAGTTCATCATGGAGGGGGCTCTTTATGTAGCTAATGAAAAACTAAAGGTGATTCTTTTCTGTTCTGTCTTCTGAATATGATCCATTGCTTGCTGCTGGATTAAGTTGTCCACACAGCCTTGTTGACACCTCAGATTTCATGTTTTTTGGAGCAAATATAACTGGACATTTTTCTGGGCTTTAAGTTAAAAAGAAACATTAAATCATCTCTTGAACAACCCTCAGTTCCTTTGGTTCAAAGGAACCAAATTTTCCAGTAAAGAATTTTGTTTGTGATGCAAAGTAGAGGGATAGTTTGGATTCTTTATAGTGGGTTTCTAAGGAGTGGTTATGAATAGTCAGTGTCTTACCTGCAGAAGACAGAGATAAAAACAATCTCAGCTTGGAAAATCAGGGAGACGTTTTTGCACAGAAAACATTTTAATAACTAAACAGACTTTTCAGAGTCCAGTCCTAAAACTACTCAAAGTTCAAAGTGTTTTAGCCATTCAAGAAACGTATGCTTATGCAAATAAATATTTGGATTTCTAAAACAAAGTGTATGAACGGCTGCAATTCCTGCTTTCTAAATCACTGGGAGAAAGTAACAGGTATAATATTTAAAGGCTATCTTGTCCCTGCACGGCCAAAGCAAGAACTGTTTTCAAGTTCTCAGAAATAAATCAAGCTCCTTTTCAGTGGTTAGAACATAATTGAGAGTCTGAACTCTATGTTTCATCACTTCCACGTGGACTCAGCCATAGGGTGAGAAGCTCCATCACCCATGGAGAGAATCATCCCAGGTGGTTCAAGTGTTTGAAAAGGAAGCTTAAAGTTAGCATTTCTCTAATGTTTTTGGGAACATCCCACTTGAGGAAAACATAGAACTTACTGTAGGTATGATAAAACCCTGGGATCCCCCAGGAGGAGTGGGAGAGTACTGATGAGGACAGGGATGTCCAGGTTCCCTTTTGGACCTGTTGCCTCCAGAACCTGACCTTGAAGAAGTGATGGGATGGATGGATGGATGGATGGATGGATGGATGGATGGATGGATGGATGGATGGATGGATGGATGGATGGATGGATGGATGGATGGATGGATGGATGGATGGATGGATGGATGGATGGATGGAAGGACGGATGGATGGATGGATGGATGGATGGATGGATGGATGGATGGATGGATGGCACTGACGTAAACCCTGTATTTTCAGTTATTATCAGAATCTTTTAGCTTTGAGTTGTTTTAGATGCCAAATTTTTACTCCTCTTCATTCAAACGTTGCTTAAATCTCGTCTGATTCTCCAAACTGAGTGTGTGCTGCCACTGTTTGCCACAAGCAATTCAATAACTACTATTAGACAATTCATACAATTCAATATTCAAAAAGAAACTGGGACTTTCTTTACAAAACAACAATCAGGTCTTAACACTTGAACACAATCCAGCAGAGTTTTCAATGACCCAATTCTGGTACAATTGTTCTTTTGAAGCCAGAGCTCTCCTGTCACGCCTGTAGTAGTATCACAAATAGGAATTACAGTTTGATTGTGCTTTGTGTGCTGAATCAACTGTTAGTGCTCCCTCTGAGTGAGGCTGCTGTGCAGGTGTTACCTACAGCAGAGCCTATTAGGTGTTAATGGAGCCGGTGTTCTGAGCTGAACCACGCTGACAAACCTTTTGGTCATATTTGGTAACAGAATCTATAATTATTGTGGTATAATGGAGTGGAGTTAAAGTTAAAGAAGTTTAATTAAATGTTGGATTACAACCGATTGCACCAATTTTCTTTTTAAATTAGCATAATTTCCCACTTTTTGTTCTAGTGATGCAGCATGACACAATTTGATAGTCATGGTTAGTAATTATTATCACACCAACATCTACACAAAGCCAAAGGCATTGCCAGTGTGGTTTTAAGTTTGGATTTGCTCTGTAAGACAAACATCCTCTAGTTTTTTGTTTGTGAGGGACCCGGGTACTTTCTGGTGCAGCAGCTACACGTGCAGCAAACACTATTATGCATTTAAAAGGATCGTTCCCAGGTCTGTCAGGTTTGTTTGTTTGTTTTCCAAATTTCCTCCGATGCTGCCACTTTCTCTGTGTATTTTTTATGTTGCAGAATACAGCTTGAAAGTTCAATTCCATTCATGTGTGTTTCCTCAGTTCCCTGCCAGCGTTTCACAGAGCAGCATGCATTAAAGTAGGCTCCAAAAAGCAGAGAACTCAACAATAACAGCATTCACAAAATTTGAACACACATTAATGTGAGCTTCTTGTTTCACCTTCCTGCTTTTGTTTAAAACAAGTATTGGAAATGCGAACTGATGAAACAGAGGAAGTGTGGTTTTTATACTGGAAGTGACAGGAGGTTTTAGAATTCATATAAAGTAAGAGGAGCTAACCAAAACAAACTATTGGACAGGGAACTAATCAATAGAAATGTTTGCTATTACTCAGGCAGACGTGCTGCTTTTCATTCAGGCCAGCGAGCTGCCAGGCAGTCAATCTCAGCTGCCCGCCTTCCCTCGGAGAATGTGACAGCCTTTGTCTGTGTTCGGTCCACACGCCATTCAGGACTTTGACAAAATGCTCAAAATGTCAGTTCGCCTCCATCCCACCTGCAGGTTTCATGCCTCTGAGACGGCAGCAGTCACGACCAGAGGGGCCGTGTTTTCAGGCCGTCTTTACATCCAACTTACGTCTGCAGGGAATTTTTATTATACACAAACATTCTCCTATACTCATCTGGGAAAGGATGGAAGGATGGATGGATGGATGGATGGATGGATGGATGGATGGATGGATGGATGGATGGATGGATGGATGGATGGATGGATGGATGGATGGATGGATGGATGGATGGATGGATGGATGGACACATTCAGTTTTTGTATTTAAATTTAAAGAGAATAGATCTTTAAAGACCAAGTTCACTGAGAAACTGTTTTTTACTTATATTTTAAATGTGATCTGTCACTTTTAGTTTCACATGGAGGCTAAATGTGAAAATAGTTTTCTACCCTCATTTCCTGCATTAGCCGCTGATAGAAAATAAACAGAGAAATGCTTAGATTAAAAAAGCCACACAGATCTATGTCACACTGAAAATTGGCATTCATGGACTCACCCATCTTGGCTGTGACTGCAGAAGACTGTTGCTGGTTTAGCGTCCAGGAGAGAGAAGCTAACCGTTAGCATTAGCAACTCCACAATATGGCAGAACTCCTTCAGGCTTGAGTTAATAGGGGCCTAAGTCACGCCCATCTACTTCCGGACCATTGGTCCCCAGAAATGAGTAAAAATTAAATGCACGTCAATGAGGCTATAAAAGCTATTTTCTAATCCCGTTTGATATGTGCCATGGATTTCACGTTTGATGGAAAGAAAGCACTTATTTTTGAACGGCGGCAAAAGTTATTTTAGGTTTTATGTGAAAAGACGTAATGGAGTACAAATGTTCGTCTCACCAAATTGACGTCATCGAACTAGACACGGAGAAGAGATTAGTCTAGCGAGCTTTGAATCCTTGTTCCAGGATGGCAGAAAGAACATGAAGTGTGGAGAAAACCACTATAAATCTGCTCATGTGAAAAGTAGCAGCTATGCTGGAGGAGAACAGATTCTACTGTGATGTCATATGTGTGACGTCTGATTTATAGTCATTTTAATTATGAATTTTTTAAAGCTAATAAATCTTAAATTACGTAACAGACATAGTTGAAACACACATCATTAATTTTCATTTAAATTGAAGTACAACATATGTGTGATTCAGGGCATAAGGCAGAGCAGATTAGAAAATAGCTTTTATAGCCCCATTCAGGGACCCTTGAGCCGACTGCAGGGAGAAGAGTTAAGCCTAATTTATGCTTCTCCGTCTGCGTCAGCATGGATACAACCAATGCCATTATTCGTCCTTGTGAGGGTTAGGGTTAGGGCAGACGGAATCAAACCCTCTTTTCTAAACATCCATCGAACGAGACGGAAAGCGCAAGCTTGTGATTGGCCAGGACGCCTCTTCCTTTAACTCATTCACTGCAATTGACAACTTTAGTTGTCAATTGCATTTTTTTATGGGGTGGGTGTCGGAACGAGCCCCCGCATCGTGACAATAAACATCACGTGTCTAAAGCGGATCCTTATCCATGTATGTCATACATCACATGATCAGGAAGCAGAAATGAATTAGGAGATCGTTTTGGGACGCTGCTGTGAAAAAAAGCAATGTGCCAACCGGAAATGCTTCTGCAGCTCACGCTTCGGCAACAGATTGTGAAAGAACGGATAACGCTAGAAATATGGTGATTCTTCCTGATGTAAGAAGTGAGTCTACTCTTTCTTTTGGTGGTTTGGCGTTTACATGATCATAGAGCACAATGTTCTGTGACTCTTCAAAAAACAGTAAAAACGCTCAAAAACGCTGGCAGTCAGGGGCTTTCTGATCAGAAAATTAAATTTGTCACCAGCACCGCCATTGCCCCCGCAAAAAAATAAAAAGAGAGCTGAAGATATCTGGCGGCAGACACGGAGCAGCTTAAAGAATACCTCGTGGAAAAACTCCGAAAATATGAACGTTTATTAACCCGTGACTGGAGGAGTTTAAAGATATGCAGCAAGTGTTTTGTTCGTTGATGGAAATGAGGTGGTGAGCGCATGAAGAGGTGGAGGAGAATTTTGTCCTTGTTAAAAGTCTCTGAAATACAAAAACCACAATATAAACACAATAGTAAATGCTCTATCTTGGACCAGATACATGACAGGATACCCCAGAAAAGCTTTACGCCCTCTGTTGTCCTGGCGAGGAAATGCTTTCCAACGGGTGACAGAGAAGTCCGAAGGCAAAGCGTCTCCGTCAATGTGTGTGCATCTCTTCCTCATGGAGCTGACAGAGAAGCATAAATTAGGCTTTAGCCTCCCTATAGTAGAGAGAAAACATCAACGTTGCAAAGCAAATGCAGTCAGTGGTAGTCACATTGCATTTCAAAATATCAGGATATGCTGTCTTCTGCTCCCCTCTGCTCTGGCTCTCTTCCATATCCTGAAACAGAAGCACCAGAGCTTTTTCCGCTCAGAGAACCTTATGCTGCTCTCGGTCCCAAGATCGCACCTAAAGACGCGTGGTGATGGGGCCTTTGCCATGGCAGGTCCTAAGCTCTGGAACGAGCTTCCTCTCAGCATAAGGGTCTCCACCTCTGTGGGGGTTTAATGACAAGGCTGAAAAAGCCACTTTTATGATCTGTCTTTTAATCTTTCTAATTAGTTTTATTGGTCTTACTTAAAGGGGGGGTAAGAGAGGAGAGTTGAATGGGTTAAAAAAATGAGTGAACTTGGTCTTTAAGAGAAATTAGGAATTGTATTAAAAATAATTTGAAAAACACCAACATAATGTTGTTTGAGAACTTTTATTTTAAAGTGAGTATGTGCAAAAGCTTTTCTCAGTGATAGAATTATTCTGGAATAAACAAAAGTGTTGGAGGCTAATTTAGGTTAACTAACTGATATCAGTGCAACTGCCAAGGAGCTGCACACATTTGAACTTCTGAAGGTCACATTATAATGTATTATTTAAAAGTTAAATATAACTGAAGTAATTAGTTGTTTTCCTTTCACAGTTCCACTGTATTCATATTTTACCCTCAATCCAGTTTCTTCTGCACTTTAACTCTGGTGTTCAGAGGTGGATCCAAACACACACACACACACACACACACCAGCAAATGAAGAACTGTAAGAGTTTAATTAAACTTGCACAAAAGGCACTTTATAGATTAGGAATTAAAAGAAACAATCTCTGGAAAAAAAATCCTAACAAGATGGGAAACCCAACAAAAGTCCAATTACACATTAGAAAAGGAAGACAAATAAACTGGATAACAAACCCACAAGATTAGAGTTTAGCTCAGAAGAGACACATGACGTGCTGAATGAAAAGGTATTTCAAAATAAAGCAGGAAATATCTCTGAGAGACAGAACCTGATAAATAAATAAACAAACAAATATGACTTGTGTAAAGATAAAAAAAAATACAAATCCAACCACAAAAAAGGAAACTGACTTACAGTTTTACTCTCACAAGTGGAGTTGATTAAACCCTAATGCCCCGCCTGATATCAAAACTTTATTAGAAATGCTTTTGGTTGTTTTAAATCCCAACGGAGATGAAAATGAAAGAGAAAGGGGGAGAGAGAAGGAAGAGGTGTGGGGGAAAGTTCACAAAAAGAAACAATAAAGAATGCAAAAGAATCTGTTTCTAGACCTGCAGAAAGAGGGAAAGAAAGAAGGGGACACACAAAAATACAACAGAACCAAAGACATAAACAGAAAATTCTAAATTACCATGATTTTAAACGTCAGTTAGAAATTCTCAAATGTGAGCTGGTTTAAGAAGAAAGAAGAAACGATTTTTATATAGCGCCGAAACACCTCAAGATAAAAATCACGAGGCGTTTTGGAGGTTAACAAATCAGTCCCACTCCACTTCTGTCCTCAGCTCTTTGTTGTTTTTGTCCACATGCCTGATGTTTTGATCCCGTTCGGTGTGGACTGATGTGAATCTGGAGTCAGATTCTAAGCTGCATTGAGAGTTTTGCAGGGTTGAAACCTCAGATCTTTTGTGTTTAATGTCATTGTCCTCCTTTGACAAAAGTATCTTATTTAACTCCTCTGTTCAAAAGAAGCCATCTTTGTCAAGTTGAGGTTTTCGCTGTCCAAAACCAAGAGTTCAGCTCTGGATATAACTGCCAGACTGTTTCACAGGTTTAATTTGCAAACCAACTTGCATTAATGAAGATCTCTGTACAGTTTATAAATTTGGTATTCTGCACTTTTCATTGTGACTCGATGACTCTTATTGGATAAGAAGTAAAACGTCTTTGAAAAATAAAGATCTATAAGCTTAATGACTGAGATGACACAAGGTGTTTGCTGTCTTTTTGTCAAAATATGGAAATATGGTGGTGCCAAGAGTTCAGGGGGACTCTTATTTTGAAAATTTCATTATCTGCGTTTTTAAATCATTATAACAAATCACTCATGCAATCAAACGGTTGTCCAGTTGATTCAGAAGCTATATCATAACAATGATTTAGGTTCTATTTTAGTTTATATTATATACGTTATATTCTTTTCTCATTATTGTCCCCAAGTGTTCACAAAATGCAACTAAATTTTCCTAATTACCATAATCCCTGCAAACTGCAATCATGATCACATTTTTATACAAAAAAAGAATAGAATGACATGATAAGACTTTATCCAGGTGGGTAAAAGTTATCTAAACATCATGAAGCTCCAGTTTCACCTCCAACACCATGTGTCACAAAGAGAAATCATGTCCGTCTCCTCAGCTGGTTGAGTCTAAAGAAATCATGGAGTTGTGCCAGTCTAGAACCAGATCAAATTACCTTTAAACCGTTTTATTTGGCCACTGAAATTTTAATCAACATTGATCTGCTGGATATTCACAAAAGGCAGTGAGTCAAGTGGATGTAAGTTAGAAAGAATAGCAAACAGTTACTGTGACCCCCGCCGCCCTCGCTGACAGGTGCTTTATTCAAAGTCTGCTCAAGTATATAGAGAGAGCAGCGCGGCTGTTATACTCCACCACGCATGCTGTGGGTTTCCATCAGAATAGCAGCAGCAGCACATTACTGGCAATCAAGTTGTGTGTTTAACACATTTTCTGGGGATTGGCTCTCACAGCCAGCCACTACAGTAAATGGGAAAAAGATTGCAGTAAATAAATTGGCAACCACCCTCTTATTACAAAAGGAGTTGTTCAGAGTTGTCAGCAAGTGATTTCTGTCAACTTCAAACCCGGTGTGGGGAATAGAATCTTTATTTGCACAAATGTTCTAATCCAGGTAATTAGGCTTTTCTATTAGACTCTAAAAATCTAACTGTTGAAATCGGGTATGTAAAACAAAAACACTTTTAGCAACAGTTTTCTTATTCTCTGTGAGTATTAGACACTTATTTACTAATTTACAAGTGGTGTTAGAGACTATGAAGAGTTGCTAATAATTATCACGGCTGTTCCCTAAATGAAACTGTCAGCCCACGCTTGTGAAAGGCTTCCAGAAAGGAGCACAATAATTCACAAAATTAAATGAGTGAAACTTAATCATCAATCAGTCCTTCGATGGCCTCTCATTTTTTAATTAAACCACTTTTTAGAGTTTTAAAGACATATTCACTCATCCCCCCCCTAGTAAATCAAGCCAAAAGGAGGCTTTAGGTCCAGTGGGTACATTTTGTTCCATTATTTATTTATTTATTCCTCAAAAAAGAAAAAAAAACAATTGCATCATTGCTCAGAGTGGACAGCTTGCTCAATAATTCATACAATTAGTTTTTCTCCTTAAGCAAGTTCTCTTGTTTCAGTAACCCGCCTCAACCTTCGCACCAGCCCCTGTCTTATTAATCAGCCCCCATCGATTAAGTGCTGAAAGTAATTAAAGGCCTGACATGTGCAGTTGATTCCAGACATCTATATGTGTCACGAATGCAAAAGTGCACCCTCCACGCCACTCTCCGACTCCCCGCCGCTGTCACCCGCATACTAACTCGCTCCACTAAAACCAAAGAGAGGTGACACAGCTAGTGATTTTTAGCAAATTCATTGCAACCTCGGCGCTGTGTTTGAATGCTAACGAGGATCTCCATCAGAATAGTTTTCCTTTGTTCCCATTCATTTCAGGCCTGGCGGCTCTGATCAAAGTAAATAGCATGTTTTCTGTCTGGGCTGACTTGTGGACGTCCTGCAACGTTGCAAGATTTACCTGCTACTATAGGCGTGAACAATGCCGCTACGATTTAAAAAGATTAATTCCATCAACAGTCACAGCTGTAAGCTTTTCAGAGTTTAAAGGAATATTTTGGCAATTTAAAGTGAGTTTTAATGGGAAAGTTATGGCACTTTTTACCCACTAGTGATGTCTTTTAGAGTTTACATCTGACCGCATTGATTAACTCATTTGTCCAAACGCATTATTGTATAAACACTGATGTTGGTTTCACTTTATAATGTGTTCTGTTGTCTTATAGCCCTAAATATCTGCTGCAATTTCTTAATATCTCTACCAAAATATTCATTTGATGGAAATCTGATGTTATAGTAAAGATGTCCTTGATGAATTTTGTAAATCTGAGATTTTTTAAGTCATCAATAATCTGCTTCAAAAGTAGGTCCATTTTAATTGTATTATTGGACCCAGTCCCAACCAAATTTCTGTCATTATTCCAGTCTTCTGCTTTAAACAGCCGTTTGTGCAAATGTTATTACTTAAGCTTATTTGCCACATTACATTTTTGATTACTCAGCTATTTCACAGGAAATAACTATACTCCTGGTTGACTTGGTCCTTGGATGGCCCAGAGGTTCTTCATTTTGCTGTTGGTGGTGATATTTATGCATATAATAAAAATAATGATAATGTAAAGGTTTATATGAGCAGTTACAAAATTTTGCAGATTGGAGCAGCAATAATTTGAGCTGTGATCAGACTATTAGCTCATCAGGTCTGTTGGACGTGAACTATTTTTCTCCTAACAAGCGCCGTGCAGCTATGACTGACTAAAACTTTTACACAGAACTGTCATTCAGAATGGCCAAAATACCTCATTTAATGTCTTGTTAAAAATGTCTGTAATAAATATTTTTAGAGTAGTAGGATGAAATTCTTTTCTTATGAACATTTATCATGTGATGATGAAAACATGCTTCATAGATTATGTCTTCTACAGACATCCTGCAGTGAAGGTGTTCAAACATCACCGTTCTTGTGAAATGACAAACTCAGATCAAGAGCAAAACGGCACAGACATCAGTAGTGAGTAATCTCATGCATCCCAGACGTAGCCTGTAAGTAAATCTATAGTCTGGTCACGACCCACAGACAGAGCTCAGTCATGAGGCGGAATCTACGGCTGTCTTTCAAACCGTCTCTCAGTCAGACGGAGCTAGGACCAATCAGAGCAATGAACAATGTGACGTATTCATCGCTACAGAAATCAGTCAATGGAGCAGTCCAACAGACACCATCGAAGAAGAAGAAGCAGATACATCCTTTTTCTAAATAAAGGAGTAAGTACCTCTATCTGCTCTTGACTCAAAGAAAAGCCCAAGTCTAAATCGTCTAACGTTGATCTCAAAGCCGTTTCAAACGAGCGCCATTCCTGAGCCGACGCCATCATTGCAGTTTTTTTCATCACAGCTCTAGTGATAAACCCGCCAAACGTGTCTCTACAAACATAGAGAGCTGTGATTGGCTAACCTAAAATTGTTTGGGCTGCTGAGGCTACAACAATGGAGCACAGCTAGACTGACCTGTAGTGCAAAATCTTTTGCTAATGCTACAGTTTGTCTAGATTTCTAGGTTATCTCAGATGCAGAAGAGGAGAAAAATGATGTCAAAAATAAAAAACTGAACTTTTGCTTCTGGGTGTCTTATACGCGGTCTCTTTATCACCTAAAATGTAGTTTGTGTAAAAACAACAACAAACTCTCAGTATCATTCAATTAGCAGTACAAACACTCTTAATCGGACTTTATGCCCCTGAAATGAATACGTGCTACTTAAAGCATCAGTGGTGGGTAAACAATTAACAGATTCAGTCCATGAATGATGAAGCTTCCCACCACCTCTATTAAGACGGTGCATCTTTATACAGTTTATCCCTGCTGTTTTATGAATTCACAATTACACCTCATTAATGTGTCATTTGCATAATTACAAGGAATGGGGACACCGTTCACAGTGGGAATACACACTACCTTGAAGAAAAGAGGATGCAACACTGCACTGGGAGCTGCAGCAGGACTGATGTTTTCATACTGTTTGTGTTCTTAGCTGGCTTGATTATTGATGAATTTGCATTTTACAGTTTGGAACTAAATTCACTTGTGTGCTGACAGCTGGAATTCACAAACCTGAAAACACCTTTGCTCAGTTTTTTTTTCTTCCAATTTCTGCATGAATTTAATTCTGTCTTATCAAGGGCATGAAATAAAGTGTGAAATGTGGAGAGAAATCCTGCAAAAAGGGTTTATTGAGCCTGCACAGGTATTTTAACCCAGCCTTTCTGGGTTATTTGTAAGATAAATGAAACCAAAGAAACAGATGACAGGTCTTTAGCTCAACTATAAAATGCAATTAACCAGCAAATGAGGCCAGGAAAGCCACTCTGACCAGTCGGCATGAGCAACCGTTAGAGGGGAAAGGGGAGAGCAGTAATTCATCCCCAATCTACAAACTGCTATATATAAATAACCTTGGTTTAAGTGCTGCTAATTCTAATTTTCAAAATTACTTAATTTGAATTTTTAAGGACTTTTTCTATAGTTTTTCATGAAGTATGATGTTGAAAGTTTCTGCTAGAGTCAAGTTTAAAGTCTGAATTAAGGCAGAGATAACATTGTTGAGCGTTGTGATTAATCTACAGTTTCTTCAGGCAGTAGCGCCTCATCATGGGGTGTTCAGAGTGCAGCCAGTGGGCCCTTTTGATGACATGGCTGTGGCCTTTCTGCATGCTCTCCCCATGCATGTGTGGTTTTTCTCCAGAGGCGCCGGTTTCCTCCTGCAGATGAAAAACATGCATGTCAGGTTAACTGGAGACAAGGTGTGACTGGTTGTTTGTCTCTGTGTGTCCCTGTGATGGACTGGTGACCTATCCAGGGTGTCCCTCACCTCTTGCCCATGACTGCTGGAGACAGACCAGCTCCTCACAACCCAACTGACAAATAAGTGGTACGGCGAGAAAAACAACCGAGAGTGAGAGCAGATTCCACCATTCATTAAACTTCACTGAACACAGCAAAAATAAATACAGATGAAAGTTTAAATATTAGAAAATGTTGCAAATGTCTATTTATTTCAGGAATTCAACTTAGACTGAGAACCCATTTAAAGGCTCAGGAACCCTTTTTGCTACGGTGCACATTTTAGGACATTCTCAGGTCTCAGGTGTCAGACCATAGAGAAAAAAACACCAGGTTTCATTCAAAAACCCATCAGACATCTGGTTAAATACCATCAGACAAAAAGGTCTCAGGAAAAATTCTGTCAGACAAAAAAGTCTCATTCCAAAGGTCTTGTCCTGTTTATTACAATATTAAATGTTTATTGTATTGTTGAGCAGGTAAGAATATTATTAAATTAGTATTTTTTTTAAACCACCCTTATTCGTCCTGCTATCTGATCCTTCAAGGCATCAAATTCAAAATGCAAACAGCACTAAATTACGGACGTGTATTATGGAAGCCTATTACGTCAGTGCGAGGAAAAAATATCAGAGCAATATCTTGTACTAACGAGAAACTTTCTCGCTAATACAAGATATTGATCCTTTACAGGGCCACCAACTCTCCCGCATGGAGTGTGAGGCACACGCATCTGACTGCCTTCACACGTCAGATGCGTTCAATTTCCCATGCTGATAAAAAAAAGTTTTAATGCAGCTCTTTAAGAGAATCTATTTCAACATGGGCAAGATTTTCTCTAAACACAAGCATAATATCTCATTTAAGTGTTTGCAGACTAGTGGTGTTTGATGAGGCCCAGACTTCCTTTTGTGAACACTCTGATTTAGACGGAAATGCTAAAATATAGATTGTGTCTGCAAAATGCTCACAAGCCATTTGTGAATTTGGGCCATCATTGAAGACGTGAACAAATTTGAATAAAATCTCCTCAGAATCAGTTTGTTGTTTTGTTTGTTTTATTGTCATTGCAGCTGGTTTGTCTGCTATTTTTGGTGTCATGTTATAAATGTGATGATAAACATGCAGATTATTTGACCCTGTCTGAGTGGTCAAGATTACAGAAATGACATCACACAGCTGCCATGATTGTGCAAATGTCGAAACAATGAAAACAAAACACAAAAACAGATCAGATCCATCAGAGAGACTTTTGGTTTTGGTAAAAATCTGTGTGTGTGTGTGTGTGCGTGTGCGTGTGTGTGTGTGTGTGTGTGTGTGTGTGTGTGTGTGTGTGTGTGTGTGTGTGTGTGTGTGTGTGTGTGTGCGTGCGTGCGTGCGTGCGTGGGGTCACTGTAGCTTTAACATGACTGGAATACCACAGAAGACACAAATGACTACAGGCTGCTGCTGGTATTTTCAGGCCACAGGGATGCCTGAAAGGGATCAGACTGAGAAAAATGAAAGGACTGGTCCTCTTGCTCATGCAGGAGTCCTCACTGTCCTTTTTAGACCTTTTTCCACAGCAAAAGAAACTGGGCCGCACTCAGTATGCTGCAGGAAATACTTAAAAAAATGACCCCAGTGTTTGTTTGTACTTGCAGCTATAACCTATGTTAACATGTGGACAAGTGAGGCCTCCTGCTGACACAAGACTACAATAGCTATGTTTACATGGACACAAGTAATCGGATTGAACGCCCTATCGGATCAAAAATTCGTCATGTAAACATGTCAATCGGAATATTCTGATCTGATTCGGCCTGATCCGAATGAAATTTCATTCCGATTGAGAGAGGTGGTTTTGTCCGATCGTCAATCCGATTGGCGTCCATGTACACAGCCATTCGGATCGTCGGGGTAAAATAATGCCCACTGCGCATGTGTGCAACTTCAGCGTGCCCTCTTTTTGCCTCTGCGCATGCTCAGGACAGATCGAAAACATGGCGGGCGGTAAACAGAAGTGGTCTGTTGCCGACGCTATTTTTTACTGGAAATACTACGGGAGCTCAATATTACTGAACGACTCGATGGCCGAACGGTTAAAAATGGCGAGTTATACACTCAAGTGCATCTAAAGTGCATCTAAAGATGCAGGAAGCGGGAATTCACCGAAGCTAGAGAATAAGCAAATAAAATGCAAGGGAAAAGACGTGCGGACGAGATGGCGTTTGATTACAATTTCTCTTCCGGGAAAGACAAGTCTGCGCATGCGCAAGCTATGGTTCGGGCATCGCGGCGTGATCGGATCATTCCAGTTAGTGTCCATGTAAACAGAGTTTTGGGATTTCCGATCAACCAAGATTTGAATCGGATTGGGGAAATTTGGCGCATGTAAACGTAGCTAATGAAGAAATCAGCAGTCACAGATCATTGCACCAGAGAAAACCACATCATGGACTGGGACAGCACAAGGATTATCAACACACAACAAAAATATAAAAGATGGATAAAGGAAGCTAACGAAATAAGGAGACGTGGACCCAGGACCATGAACAGGGACGACGGGGTGTACACGTTGGACCACGCATGGGACTGTGTCATCGAGGAGGAAAGCGCGGGCAGCAGGGGGCGATATCGTCGTCCCCTGCTGCCCGCACATAAACGGAAGCGGAAGTGAAGCTGCTTTAGCAGCTTAGCTCAGAAGAAGATCACAGTGATGGTCGAAACGTCAGCATAAAAAGGTTAAAAGATCTCCTATCTGTGTTTTAAAAAGAACGAAAAAGTTAAAAGGTATGCTAATGTGTTCAGTCACTGTGTGACTAACCACATGTTTTCAATGCCATTGTTTGACCATTTATCATTACATCCAGATGTTTCTGTCTCGTGTTTTATTGTGGTTTTTGGCAGGTCAAGCATACAAATCTGAAACTCAGGTCAAATTATCTAAAGGAGGAATCTTTAATCTGTTTTTTGCCTGCATTTCTTCTTACTAAGAGTTTTCCTTACCTATAATGCCTTATGATGACTGACTATCTGCTTGGATTTTCATTTTAGGAAAAGCTCAATATATGAGATGTAAGTTAGACTACTGGCATTTGGGATGTTTTTATCTCCCACTGCTGTCAAATGGTGAAACTCTGATGATCATGTTTTAGCCTGTGTCTGTTTGTCTGCATTCATGTGAAACCTGTCCTGAAACACTAGAAAGATTTATCTACATGTTCAAGTTCAGGCATCTACATGCGCTTTTACATTCTAGTACCTTTGGAGTCAAAGATGGCTCCCACAAAAGTTGGAAGGGAACCAGATTACTTCTAGGGAAGCCATGCATGCATGGAGAGAATACACAAACACTGTGCAGATGTAGCCTGGTGTTGAACCAGCAACCTTCTTGCTGCAAACCTACAGTGTAAGACCAACTGCACCACCATGTACCACTATGTACCACCTACCAACATCAAGTCATCTTACAGTAACTGTATACCACGCTACAGATGATTAAGGGCTTCAAAACTCTATACAAAGGATTTTTCTTTAATTATTAATGTTTATCTCAGTCTGAATAATCATTTCATAAATTTGATGGTAATCTTAAACTGTTTTTTATTTTCAAACAGATATGATTCAAACTGAAACGATGATGAGTTGAATAACCATCATCCTCGCAGGGCCATGATCATATCTTTCAGTTTGGAGAAGCAAAATTCCCAGATCAGCTTTGCTGTCATCAAATCTAAAATTATTGATCATTAAAATTTTAATTTCCCTAATCCATCTTTGTATTTGGAACATGATCTGAAATATGACTGAAAAAGGTAAACCTCCATTTCACCGGGGAACCTTTCCACCTCAGTGCGTACCACCCACCCAACCTATCCATAAGCGACTCTGAAGCTCCAGTAGTCACATTCCTTGCCAAAGCCTTTTGTTCTCAGCCGTAATACATCTTTATTAGTATAATCCCATTGCCCCTGTGCTTTCCTCACACTCCATTAGTCTTTATCCAAATCATGTAGCTACAAACAGACTGTCATTGAAGGCAGGAGAAATGCTCTCCGGACATCGACGATGGATAATTGCTTTAACTTTTTCAACTAACTGTTTAGCGTATGAACTCTGAAAAAGCCTTTGGCGAACTGACAACAAGCAGCCCACGTTCAGAGCTGAGCAATGGAATGAAAAGCCTCTTTCTGACAGTTACACTGTTTCCACGTGGATGAAACCTGGCTCAGTCCCTCTTCCTCTCATCTGGTCTCGGTACAACATTGTGCACAGGGGTCCTGAGATTTATGGCACCAGCTCAGTGTAGCTGCTGGGGAAAAGTCTTTGGGGGTTTTCACACCTCTCCATTTGTTTTGCACATTACTGATGTTTCCCTTAATGTGCTCCGAGCATCCCCTTGAGAAGCTTATATGGGCTTGTTCTCAAGTTCAGGCTTCATTTAGTTTTCCTCCTGTTCTTCTCCTGAGATAAAACCTGACATACAGACCTCGCTGGCTCTCCTGAGGAGCTATTAATACAGGAAAAGAAACTGAGGAGAGGAGGTGGCGAGCCCCACATCAACCTGGCAAGCGATGCCATGTTTATTTGGGATGCACATCAGAAAGGCACGAACGAGCAAGCAAAGCTTTAGTAATGGCTGCTAATTGGTGTTTCCAAGGTTGCTGATGGGAAGCGGATCTTATTCCAAGCCAGAAATTTCCCCCAGTTGTACTCATACCTTTCAACATCACCAGTAAAACTGAATATTTTAAAAAGTACTGTATGTCAACTAGAAAATTGTCTACAGCTGTTTCATCTTGAATGAACAGCAGCATTGTGTCAGAGTGGAGCTTCAGCATTGTTACAAGTAAAACAAAAATATTTTTCACACACATCCTTACATCAGTTTGAGGAACTGCAGCTTTAAAAAGTGAACATTGCTGGGAGAGGTGTCTAAAAGTCTTAGATCAATGTGTTCTAATGTTCAACACTTAAAAAAACATAAGGAGATTGTATTTACCTGATGGTAACTAAAAATCTGTAAATAAAAACAGAAATTCTAATAGATTAAAGGCATAAATGCTCAAGTAGGACATGTGAGTTTTCCTTTGGGTGTAATGTCGTAGTCCCGTTGGAGAATCAGTGCCTTCAGGGACTCATGTCATATGCCAGTGAGAGCAGGATTTAATTCACAACTCCACTTTGACTAATTCAAAATTAAAATCTTTAAATCTTATATGCAAGTTGACTTTGCTCAATATTTTAGATGACATTAAAAAGTAAGTCCTTTTAGTGACTTTCATGTTTTATAAATTTGAGAGTTTTCATGTAAATTTACTACTTACAACTTAAAGAATATGAGATGTGCTTCCAGTAAATTTACATCTTTAATCTCATAGACTTTTAGCCTTTTATTTCTTACAAGATTATAAATTCATAATGTCAGAAAATAATTCTTTATTCTTCTAATTTACTTCTTTAATCGTCGCGGTTTGTTCCCTCAAGCAAATTTAAGTCTTCCCAATGTCAGTGTGTGTGTGTGTGTGTGTGTGTGTGTGTGTGTGTGTGTGTGTGTGTGTGTGTGTGTGTGTGCGTGCGTGCGTGCGTGCGTGCGTGCGTGCGTGCGTGTGTGTGTGTGTGTGAGAGAGAGAGAGAGAGAGAGAGAGACATTAATCTATAGTATTTCTTGAGATTTTCTGCTGAATATTTCCCCTCCCACCTAAGATTTTTAAACTCGATCTGCAATTCCCCTAAAATGATTCTGTATTTTTTGACATTCATTTATTTGTCTTGCTCTGTTCATGTCAACACTACCTGCTGGAATCATACATGATCATAGAATGTAGCATTTAGGCAAATAAAGAGCTTTAGTTATATATATATATATATATATATATATATATATATATATATATATATATATACATTTGTTAGTATCTGACACACTGAATTAATGCTGTGAAGTAAAAGGATGGATATGAAAACTCAGTATTTTCTGTTATATAACCGATAGGGTTATATAACCCTAACCCTTAAGAAGACAGTTTTAGGGCCTGGAACCAGAAAAAGTGACAAACCTGTGATCTCAAACATGAGACTCATTTTTCGTTTTTGTTCCTTGTAAAACTTTTTCACACTTTCCTTCAGGCTGTTGAGTGATTCACTTGGTCATTAATAAACACTCCAGGATGACATTTAAAACACTGGCCACAAGCCTCTAACACTGCACCCACTTGTGTGTCCATGCCTCGAGAACATGTTAAAAACAGAAAAAACACGATTTTCATTGGAGTGGGTCTTTAAAGTTCAGCCTGTATTGCTCTCACAAGTCTAGGGATTTCAATTGAAAAGATATTTCAGCCATTTTAGAAGTGATTTTTTTGTAAAACTTACTATCTTACAAATTAGTTTACCTCATGGAGGTAAAAGTTTACACCTGACAGACTGATGCTCAGTCTGATTTCAGCCAATACCAGCGTGTGGTGCTGCCACCTTTAAACAACAACTACAAATTTTCACAGAGGTTCTTGCAAAACTGGACCAGCTGCTCAGTTAGAGAGTAACATTTATAAGAAAATAAGAGTACAAACACTGTCTTTTAGTATTTTTGAATTGTATAATTGCAACAATATTATAGCAGCAATTAAGTTTTAGCTGTTACAATGATATTCAATAAAATGAAAAAATGAGTACTTTCTGGTTTTCCGGGGGGGTTGATGTCCATGTGAAGCCATCAGGTCAGCATGACAGACACATTTTAAACTTTTATTTTCTCATTTGTCACCTTAGGACATCTATAATAGAGAACAGGACTGTCACAGTCATGTAACAATAATATGTATTTATTTTCTTCAGCTTTTGTTCTCAGATAAAATCTTTTCTGGTATTTTTTAAAGGCGATCAGTAAAAATAGTAAAAATGAATTTCCTTATGAGTGTGATAATCCTTTCTACACTAGTGCCACATTTATTTTATTCCCCCTGCTGTGTGATGACTCTTCCATGCATCAGTCTCCTCTGGCCAGCCCTGCACAGCCTTAACATAAGGACAATGAAGAGAAACAGATAAATCTTTACTGAAGCAATTATGGAGCAAATGTTATTTACACCATGTAATTGGACCCGGGTATCTCTCCGCTCATAGAAATTAAGACTCGAGGGGAGTTAAAACGGACACCAATTAATTTTTGCTGACAGAATTAGCAAACAGCAAATAGCAACAAAGGGACTTTCCCCAGAGGTAACGACTTTAGAGGGAGGTGAGAATAACTCCTCTAATGTAGTCACAACATCGAACCATTTCCATATAAATAACTTCCAAAGAAATAAGAAACTCATTTGTGTAGTTGAAAAGAATTCAATTATGGCAACAAACAGGCTAACCCCATTCCTTTAGACCTTGAACGATATGAATGACAAGCTTATAGTACATGCTAATGCTTTGCCCATGTATAGTGGGAAATGCATAATGTGTACTGACGGACAGGGAGGGGTAGCATCAGCTAGTAAATGTCAAGTACACATACAGGACCACACACAGCTTATTAAAAAGCTGTCACTGGAAGAGAAGAAGCTAACAGGATCCACCAGACTTGATGAGGATTTATTACCTACTGCCATCTTTACTAAATGGCATTCTTAGACTCCGTGAGTCTTAAAATAAATCACCCAGCTGATGTGTGTATGTGTGTCCTCTCCATGTGTATCGAGTCGCTTCAACAAAAAAAGCCCTCAGCGTAGGTTTTAATACAATAAGACATTAAAAAGGCGACTCAGTCTGAAATTCTCTCATTGTGGACTTAAATGAAGTTATCACTGAAAAGTCTGAGCAGTGCTTTTTTATTTTTTTTATAAGTACCATGTAATAGTAGTCAGCCTTAATCAGAGTGTCACCACACAGCACATACAGGTCTAACAATCAACAGGAGTTAGAACATTTCAGTTCAGGCGTCTGGGGGCTGATTAAAATTTTTATTTAGCACTCTTGACTTTTCACATGATCCAAATAGTTAGCGCCACACATGCAATCAAAACAAGCCCTTTCTCTATTAACGCACACATCATTTGAGTGTTATCGCAGCCGAACATCTCAAAGGTGAGGGTGAGATCTCACTGTGACAAGATGAACCAAATTGAAGACATTAATTATCCAACTCATATAAAGGTGCTAGGTTGTTGTTTTTTAAAACTTACAGCAGATTATTTCCTCTGCAACAGTGTCATGGCTTCTAAACACACCTGTCTGGGTTCTTGTTTGTCTTCTTTGTGCTTATATATACGTCATATATTCTGCTCAAAAAAATAAAAGGAACACTTAAACAACAATGTAAGTCAATCACACTTCTGTCAAATCTAAGTGTCCACATAGGCAGCAACACACAGTGTGTTTACATGTGCATCTAGGTCAATCTAGGTCGATCTAAAGTAATAAACTTGGAGTCTTTATCTTAGTTTACGTGTACGTTAGAAAACCAAAATCTCAAATGAAGTTTGTTCCACTCCGGTACAGTAGGTGGCGACATGCGCCCTTTTGTGTCGGCATACTTCCAGTTAGCTTATAGCAACACAAATAATAAACAAACGCTGGTGGGAGTGAAGCAGATGAAGTTAAAACAGGATATGCACAATGGCCAAAGGCATGCAGCAACAACGCTGCAGCACAGCTTATTTGGTACGTACTGTACTGATTGATGTTGTTACACGTGTTACTTTGTGGCGATGATATTATCAGAAGACAGCTTCTGCGGTCTCGTCACTTCCGGAAGTTACCTGGAATCAACTCGACCAAGCCGTTTACATACAGATGCAGTCAGTTTCCTACCGCATTATCTGGGTGGTTCAGCATGATTAGAACCAGTTTGCCTCTTCAGTAAGTAACACATTTACATTACATGCATTTAAAGAACCTGAAATCAGTCTATTTAGTGCAATAGTTTGGTTTTCTGATGTGCATGTAAATGCACTGACTGATTGACAATCTGTTTCACCTGCTGTTGTGCAAATGGAATACAAAGCAGGTGGAAGTTATAGGCAAGTAGCAAAACATTCCCAATAAAAGGAGTGGTTTTGCAGATGGTGACCACAGACCACTTCTCAGTTCCTCTGCTTTCTGGCTGATGTTTTGGTCACATTTGAATGCTGGCGGTGCTTTCACTCTAGAGGAACATGCATGGATCACTGAGACCTTCAGAATAGCTGTTCCCTTGTTCTACCACTAGATGCTGTTCCTACGCATGGTCAGAGCTGTTCTTATACTTAGGAACGTTTTCACGCACAAGTACAAATTGGTAAATACCACACAATGCGTAAAATCGCTCCTACGTACGAAATACGCACAGATCTGTTCGTAAGTACAGTTGATAAATGAGGGCCCAGGTCTGGGAGGAGATCCCTCAGGAGACCATCCACCACCTCATCAGGAGCATGCCCAGGCGTTGTAGGGAGGTCATACAGACACATGGAGGCCACACACACTACTGAGCATCATTTAGACTTGTTTTAAGGACATTACATCAAAGTTGGATCAGCCTGTAGTGTGTTTTTTCACTTTAGTTTTGAGTGTGACTCCAAATCCAGACCTCCATGGGTTGATACATTTGATTTCTATTGATTATTTTTGTGTGATTTTGTTGTCAGCACATTCTACTATGTAAATAACAAAGGATTTAATAAGACAATTTCATTCATTCAGATCTATGATGTCTTATTGTTGTGTTCCCTTTATTTTTTGAGCAGTGTAATATAACTGGACTATTTTCATTGACACATTTTAATTGGAGCTGATATATGATAAATATAATGTTTAAAAGACACATTTATATTTTGTTTCCAGGTACAAAAGAGATGAAAGACTTCTGGTTAGGTGATAAGCAGAATCTTTTTAATGGCTAAAATCTAATTATCTGAAAAGCTTTTTTATGGACAAGTGTAAGCAATTCCATTGACATTTCTTCTAGTAATTATGTCTAATTAAAAAAAAGATCTGTTGAAGGTTATTGCTTCAAATCCACATAATCCCTCAAAGCAAGTCATTGAGCCATCTACAAAACATCAGCTCAGATACATTCTTAGAAAAATAAAAACAAAGGTCAAGCTTCTAAGATAGATAAGACCAGAGCACAAAAACAAACTGTATGGAGACAAAATGTTTTTTAAATGTAAAGAAAAAAATTATCAACATCAGTTACTGGAGTCACAAATACTGTGGGAATATCATCATGCAAGTCTACCTAAAGACAGAAGGAATTTACTAAATAAAACATGCATGGCAGAGTCTTCGTGATAGAAAGATTAAAGCTCTGGGATGTACCAGTATGAGAATATTGGTCCGGTATCAGCAAATAATGTTAATAATAAAGTCTTGGCTGACAACCGATATTTGCAGATATTGAAGATTAACGCTAACAAGCAATATCGTCTTCTGCCTCTAAATCTGAATTGGGACAATCCATTTGCTTCCTTTCTCTAAACTTATGGAGGTTTATTTAAAAGGGATCCCAATATGTCTGAACAGTCAGTTGCACATCATTTATTTTGCATTTTAGCCCAACTTTCTGCTCTCAAGGTGCCCGTAGACTGCGATCACATCAGGGAAGCCATGATATCTGTTTTACAAGCTGCTGTGTTTTAGGAACCAGAGTCTGCAAGCTCAGGACTTCCACAGCGGCATTACAACCCTACATGTTACTCTATGAGGGTAACCCCGTATGATGTCATAGATGACATCACATCCATAACCCATCCCTCTTCTGATAATCTTCTGTTTTCCTGCTGAGGGAACTATGCATTAACGGGCTATAGCAGTGGTTCTCAATTAGTGGGGCATGCCCCCCGAGGGAGTTCAGAGCCATCTGAACTCGTCTGATGTATTTTAAAATAAATCTGCAGCGCTGTGTTTATTTTTTATCCACATGCATATTTGTCATAGCACTCATAGAAATGTAAACACATCTTCTGCTGAGCAATAAAACAATGTTTTCATCTGTTGTTTGCTCCTGCTAACAGTTTTATGCTTTTAATAAAGCCTAAATGAAAGTTGTGTGTGTGTGTGTGTGTGTGTGTGTGTGTGTGTGTGCGTGCGTGCGTGCGTGCGTGCGTGCGTGCGTGCGTGCGTGTGTGTGTGTCAGCTATTTAAAGGATAAAGTGATGGAATTAAATCTGCTGAACAAACAGGGAGCGGTCTTAATTTTGAGTAGAAATAAGTGGGGCACCAAGGGGAAAAAGCAATATTGTCTGCTCTTCCCTCACTGGACAAGGTCAATTAAAGAAGGACATGGATTGGCAATCAAAACTGACACCAAAGATTGACTATGGTGATTATAACCTTGCAGATGGAGGGTTTTAAAGGTTATTAATAATGATTTATGGAATTAATTAAAGAGGTAAGATAGGACTCCGTGCTTTAAATATATTATATTAATCCAGTAGAGGGAACATTTGCCACTTGTGGGAACTCCAGATATAAGTGCAGTGTGTGATACAACTGGGTGGTTTGTCACATGGCGTCTGGTGGAGGTATGATTATGATTAAAATGAGTGAGGATTGATTAGCTGGAAACTACATTATAAAAATCATTCCATGGTTAGAGTCCGTCTGTTAGAGTATGCTTATTCGGGTCAGGGTCGAGGGGGTATCAGTCCCAGGAGGAAAGCCCAAACTCTCCTTCCCCAGCTTCACTGGTGGAACCCCAAGGCAATCCCTGGCCAGCATAGAGACATAATTGCACCAGTGTATCCTGGGTTAGACTTTGACCTTATTTGTCCCTGTCTTATATATGCATTAACAAACATGGGTCAGTCACAGAAAGTGGACAATGACTATTCAGAGAGACTCTTTTTGATTGGGCGGATTTGTTACTTTTGAGGGGGAATTTTTATTTTTATTTTTTTAGCTATTTTGGGTTGGTAGAACTTCACAGACATAAAAAAATGCATTTTGTTACTTTTTTGTAGATCAAATTAAAAACAAAGAAGTACAACATTTTCTTAAAATAAATAACTAAAAATAACGATAACATGAAAAAGAAAACAGTCTCACAGTCTTAAAAATGAACTAGTTAAAAGTTCAATAATAATAATTTCTTAAAACAAACTAGTTCAGCTCATAGTTCATAATTCAAATTTTTGAACTAAGTTCACAGTTCCAAACATGGACTAGTTCAAGATCCCAGCCAGCACAAAATAGGTGGGCCCAATATGGGATCTATATGGACAATCCATATGAGTGCCAACAGGGTTTGTCCACGGTTTCCATGGTGGCCCCACAAGGGTTTGCCAGTGTTTGAGTCAAACCCTCTGAATGTAGGGCTCGTTAAAATCCATGTGGGCAAAAATCTTTCTGGGCAAACCGCCATAGGGCCACAGTGGAAACTGCGGACAAACCCTGTTGGGGCCCATTTGGCTTGCCCACATAGTGTGCTGGCTGGGATGGGTGAGTCCATGAATGTTAAGTGACAGTGTGATGTAGATCTGTCAGGCTTTTCTCATCCTAGAGTTTCACTGTCTGTTTTCTATCAGAAGTTAATGCAGGAGATAGGTGTAGAAGACTATTTTCATGTTCAGCCTGCAGGAAAAACTCAGATTGACTGATTATTTTCAAAAATAATAAGTAAAAAACTAATTTTCAATGAAGGATCTCGTTAAGACTCAGGAGACATTTGTAATTAGCGTGACTGCAAACAATAAGAATGAGAATCTGTGCAAGACTTAAAGTTTCTAACATGTCTTAAAATGTTTTGATGGTTTTGTAATGTGTGACTCACAGGGCCTCAATCTCATGTCGCTGGAATTATAAATATGTTGTTATAATACAAACACCAAAGGTTCTCTCATAATAGTCACAGATTTGTTGTAGGGATCTGGAACCCATGTGGAACATTTCTGACTTTTTTCCTTTAGTCAGAAAGTGTGAGAAGGTTTAATGACCTCAGTAACTTGTGACTAAGATGGCAAAACTTCAATTGAAATGGGGATAAATTCAACAAAAATTAGTCATAGTTGAGACTTCATGATATATTTCTTTGATTCTTTAATGGAAAATTGTTTTTATTTTAATAATGCCTAAATGTTGTCAGTTGAATTGTAATGCCTGTTAGTACCACATTGTAATATTTTTTCCCCCAATCTATGTTTTTATTAATTCCTACTAGAAAATGTAAGAAACATTTGCAAGAAAGTCATTTTAAATGTTTCACTTTATTTGCAGTGTCAAAATACACAAAACGTGTTAAATTAGAACAATAATGGAAAGCTTGTAAAGCTCACAGGCATGTTGATCAGTTCCATTATACAAAGTTTAGCATGTGGTCAAAAGGTAGTAGCTTACACTGAAATCAGTGTTTAGTATTTTGAGCATTTTTTGTATTCGTACAGCATCAGCTAGAATGTAGCCCAAAGAAAAATCTTGAGTTATCATAAATTAATTAATTTTTATCTGATGCTCTCTGTAGCTGCGCTGGTAAAGACCTAATGAATTATTTCACAGGGACAGCTGTAAGCTATAGGAGTATCTACAGGTGTAATAAAAGTTTTAAATAAATTAACGAGCCCTTATACAGCCGATCAGTAATTATGCCAGGAAGATAAATCTGGACTGTTTGTTTTTCCCAACACCTAATCCTACCATTTCACTACAAGGAGGCAAAATGCATAAAAACAGCCAGAAAAAATGCTTTCATCTGACAAGTTGGAGGTGTTTAGCATTAATGTGTTTAAAAAGGTCTTGTTTTTTCACCTTAAGGTGCAACTAGTGAAGGTGAAGCTCTTATTTTCTGCAGAGACCAGTGCAGTTAGACAGCTCTTCTAGCTTGTTAATCATTCTTCGTGCATTGTCAAAACTAACACGATTATTTGATGCATTGATGCGTAATGCTCCAGTAATTATTCTTTGCTTTAACAAGACAGGCACTCGAAGTCAGGCTGCCCTCCTCCGATTCCATGCCTCAGTCATTTATTTCTTCACTTTTTTTCTGACTTTGACTGATTTCAGACACACTGACTACAGCATGGAGGAAAAGTGACCTAGGAAGTGATACTATTTGTCTCATCTAGCTGGTGCTCACGGGGCTCTGAGAAAAACTGTAACACTGAGGTTTTGTATCCATGGTAGAACAGAAACTTTTCTCTGGTTAAATTGAACACCCACACGTGTGCCATGAAGTCAAAATGTGTCTCCTGTTGTTACTCCACAGGTAATGTTAAGGGATAAAGACCTTGCTCAAAGGCATCTTCCTGTCTGTTGCGAAAGGTCAGAGTGAATCATTGCCTTCCTACACAGTGGCTTTCTACAGCTAATAAGACTATTTGAACCAAATGTCCTTAACATGACTGCTTTACAAATATAAGTGTTTGCTGTATTTCTTGGTGATGTTGTGTGGCAGCATACCCCTCAGAAAGTAGGTGTTTGCGCCCCAGGTCCCAACAAACTCCACCATGGCGTTCCCTGCCAACATGGAGCTATAATTCCTCCAGCATGTCCGGGGTCGACCAGTTGGCCTCCTTCCTTTAGGACGAGCAGAATAACCTCGCTGGGAGGCATCCAGGACCAAACTCCTGAACAACCTCAGCTTGGTCCCTTTGACATGGAGGAGAAGTAGCTCTACACTCCCACATGTCGTAGCACCTCCCCCTATCTTTAAGGCTGAGCCCGGTCACCCAACAGAGGAAACTCATTTTGGCCACTTGTATTTGTGACATTGCTCTTTCAGTCATTACCCAAAGCTCATGATCATATGTGAGGACTGGAACAAACACCGGTAAATTGACAGCTTTGCTTTTGGGTCATAGTTCCTTCTTTACCAGAATTTATTGCCCGCATCAATGCAGATGCTCCCATGATCCGCCTGTTCTCCTGTTTCCTTGTTCCCTCACTTAAGAATAGGACATCAAAATATTTAAACTCCTCCACCTGAGGTAGGACTTCTACACTGTCCAAGAGTTGGAAAACCATCCTTTTCCAGTCAAGAACAATGAACTCATCCCAGCTGCTTCACGCTCAACTACAAACATCCTTTGCAGGTAGGAGGTCCAAACCATCTGCGAAAAGATGAGACAAGATCCTCCTGCCACTAAAATCAACACCTTCCACCACAGCTGCACCTTCTGTCCATAAGGGTGATGAACAGAACTGACCGATGACAACGGGAAGGTCCCACACCGGGAATCTGTCCATCTTTGAAATTTAGCTGTAATGTACGTAAAGATAATCTTATTAGATTTTTCTAACGTGTGGTGTGTTTAAAGAGTTCTGGTCTGCTCTGAAGGATGTTGGGACCATTCTGATAACAAATCAGGGATGTTCAACAGGTTGGATTAAATTCCCCATGTATCGCAGTTTGGGAAGTCTGCCCCAAGGACAAGCGAGAGTGATAGTGAATCAGAAAGTGAGGTTACAGAAGCATGCTGCTATCACCAATGCCTCATCCTCATCCGCCATGTTTGTTTACTCAGAAGTCACATTTGCCCTTGAGAAGTTTTGAGTTTGTTTGTTTGTTTGTTTGTTCGTTGGTTGGTTGGTTGGTTGGTTGGTTGGTTGGTTGGTTGGTTGGTTGGTTGGTTGGTTGGTTGGTTGGTTGGCCACACACCACACACTGTGGGACCCCGCCATGTGTGTGGTCTCCTGTTTTGAAAATCTTTTGACAATTTTAAAGTGTTGCCATGAGAACCAGGCACAAGAAGAAATTGATATTTCTTAGAAACTTCATTGACCCACTTTGGTAGAAGGGCATCTAACAAGGTATGAAGACATGCGCAATGTGGGACAATGGATGTCTGCCTAAAGAAAAGGCTAAGCAATAAACAGAAATGCAGTTATAAAAATGCTAGTCACAACTCATCCAAAGACTACAACACCCAAACAGAAGCTTAATGGAGGCGTTAACGTGGTTCAGAGCAGTGAGGCGTGTTCAGAAAGCCAACAACAAAAAACACGTAGTACAGCACAGATAGCCCAACTCTTCGGGTCAACGCTCTGCTGTATACCAATACACGAAGGACGAGGGCATGTCTTTAGAGGACATGAATGTTGGTATTTTGAACAAAGATGATCTATGGCTTGAAAGAGGACTAAAAGAGGCCATTTTTGACTAAATCTAAGAAACAATATAAAACTGAGAAGGAGGTTTAAACAGCCCTGAACCCAATGCTCAGACAGTTTCACAGTATTTCACATATTCAGCAACGGGATCATAACATGTCAAATCTGGACAAAACTTTAAAAATATGACTGAGCGATTGATTTATAAACTAGTTCACATTAATAAAGTAGTTCTGAAGCTTGGTACTCTGCACTTTTCTGTTGGAGCTGAGAAAGATCCTTGGACGAGAAACAAAATGTATTCAAGGAAATAAAAAACTACAGTTGTCTTTGTTCAAAGCCTACAGGGATAACTTCAACAACCTTCCAAATATCTGTTTGTTTGTTTGTTTGTTTGTTTGTTTGTTTGTTTGTTTGTTTGTTTGTTTGTTTGTTTGCTTGCTTGTTTGTTTGTTTGTATTTATTTTTTTATAACCACCCTGAATAGATTTCCAAAAAAATGCAGCGCGCAGTACAACTCTAATGACGTCACAGACATCTGGAGTTCACCTAAAAAATATTGAACAATATCTTGAATGAATGTAAATCTAGTTTAACAGTAAAGAATGATGTTCTACTTCATTATCATAAAAGCTATGTTCAAGGCCAGTATGTATATTTCAGTGACTATGTAGTTTGCGGCCTTAAGAGGATAAGGATTCTGTAGAGTCATTTGGGCCGACGGAAAAAAAAGAACTGGAAGAAGAAGAGGTGAGCCATTGAGTAACACATTCTACATGGTTCAGGAGACTAATTATACAAGAAGGCCATGCTAAGTCGACCACTTCAGAGAGTCTGCAGGCTACATTGGGACCTTGCGACATGGATACCCCATTCAGAGGAGGGAAACAGCTTCTCATGCATTCCTTATTACCCCAAAGACTTCCGTCTGTGGCAGATAAGTCACCTACCCCTTCTAGCCTTGCTCCTTTGCGGACACAGATCCTGTAATGATACATTTCACTTCTGGCTATTTCCAGTTTGATGAGTAGACATGTGGAAACAAAAAACGTAAAAAGCAGGCAGTATGGGACATCATCTCTGACCCCCATCAAAGAGGTCTCTCTTCACATAGTGTGTTAAAACGACACGGTGCCAGCCCCTCATTTTCCTGCCGTCCCTCTCTAATGGGATTTGGGTTTTATATTAAGTCCACCTTCCCCTTTCCACCCTCCCCTTGTCCTGACACTGTGGTGTGAGTGATTTGAAATTAAAAAGTGGCTAAATCGACAAAGTAGACTTCAAATAGGATTGCGTGAGGGTCTTACTGTTAAACAGGGCCTTCCAGGAAAGACAGTCCTGTAAGACGACAGAAAAGGTGAGAGGTGCAGTTATGTAGGGCATCTCTAACACACATGCTCAGCCACAAGAGAAGGCTTCCTCACATCGTCTCCTACAGCTCAGTGAGGCGGATTCTCCTCTATGAAACACTTTGGCTAGTCTTTACCCAAAGGCACCAGAAGAATATCACTGGGGGTGTTCTTTTTTAATGAACAGTCCAAGCACTGTGGTTTTGTACCTTGCTTTCATTATCCACTATAATAAGGGGAGATTAGATTCTGTTAAATAAATGATTCAAGGTCAGGTACAGAATAACATCACTTAGATGAAGTGTTAAACCGCCTTTGGCTTTACACTTTACCTTAGAAACCACTGAAGCTCTGCTCTAGCTACTGTGTCCAAAAATAGGAGATAAGTCGCACACTTTGGCATGCATACTGAAGAAATTTAAATAATCTTATGTAAAATAAAGGATATTTTAATGTTGTAGCTATCCACGTGTGCAAAAATACTGACATCCTGACTTTCATCACTTCTATATTTATCACCATGGTCTTATAGAGTAGCGAGGTTACATTTTCTAATAGCAAAGTTCAGAAAGAACTTCATGATATATCCATTGGCTTTGGTAAACTAGTCAGATGTCTGTAAAAACATAAAAATCAGCCTCATGGTGAAGGTTAATGTCCTCTGAGAACATTAACCTTTATTATGTATTTATGTTTTAAACGTTCTAAACTGCAGTGACACCGTGACTCTTTCTTGTTGGTACTTATTTGTGTTTATATGTAGCTGCGTCAGTGCTTTTAAATGAATGCATAAAGTGACTGGAATTGGATTTAATTGAAAAAAGATGGTTCGTCCAACCAAACAGCACTCCCCTGTCCAATAATGAGTGTCATTAACTAAAAAACATGAAGAAACATCTAAGAATGTGGGGTTCTTTTATTGGTTACTTGAAGTAATACAGCATTTAGCTCTGAACATGATAAAGTGTCTGTCCCTAATTAACTGGCATGTGTATGTCAGTGTGTGGTCTTTGTCATGCATTCAATCTTAATCTAGCTGACATGTTCTGTGTCACAGCTAATTACAGAAGTAATACATTGGACCATTAGTAACTGCCTCAACAGCACAACTCGTTTCAATCATAACTAGTAGGGACATTTGCAGATGGCTAATTGCGAGCTCAAAGCTATAACCCCAGGCCAACTATGAACTCCAAATTTCCAAGAATATTAAAAAAATTCAAGCTATAAACTCAGGGTTTTGAATTGTATTTTAGTGCCATTAGTATAATTTAGCATTTCAATCTGTGGATGTGTCTTTGACTTTAGTTCCTATTTTCAGATTTTGTTTTACAGAAACATACAGTCACACGGAGTCTAAATCACAAATTGATTGGCAGGCTGCCAGTTGGCCATGTCCCTCAGGGCTCATGGTGTTTCACAAAACCCACCAATAAACTTCCATATTGAGTTATGTGTGCTCTTCCATGATCTTTACTCTGGTGATACCATAGTTAACAAAGAAGTTAGTATTGAAACTTTGCTGTCTGCTTTGGATTCAGGCAAAGTGAAGACGTGTAGCTGCCCGTCCAAATGTCTCATCCCTTTAGCCTTTAGGATCCTTTAGGTTAGCATGATGCTACAGCACCTCTCCAACAGGAAAGGCTCCCCTGCTGTGGGAGACATTGTGCCTGCTAATGTAACATTAAAATACCTAAAAAAATATAGGAACGCTGTTTACAACATCTCAGATCCCAAAGCTTTTATGGGGTTTTCCTACCTAAGCAGCTCTAGTGTTAGATTATAGAGCCACTTATTTACTGCTGCTGTAGGAGACAGTGAAAACCAGTTTGGCTTTCCACCAGAGTTGGACTAACAAAATGTGATCTCCCAGTAAATGTTTAATCTTCCTTCAGTTTTATTCTGAATTTCTGTAGATCCCAGTTCAGGGAGCTGGTTTATCTACACCTATCACATGGTTTATCTCTTTATTCCTGCAAACAGGTGTCTTCATATTATCGATCATCTTTTAAAACACTGATAATAAGTTTCTGCTTGTCGACACTTATACAATGCTAATCATTCATCTATGATTTTAATTCATAAACAGAGCTTTGAATTTTCCTTGTGCACATTGTTTAAAGCAGGTTTATAACACCAGCTGGTGATGTTTTAAAAAGCTGGTGATGTGTATAAGGGGGTGTATTTATGAATTCTGATTAGAGCAACACTTAGAAAGGCAGCTCTGTCGACCAACTTTCAAAACACAACTTGAGATTTGTAAAAAAATATATATAAATCACAAAAACCAGGATAATGTCACGATTCCAGCCTTCCAGCCATCCTCCAAACCAATACCTAGGATTCCACTTCCCAGCATTCCCCACACCGGACTTCACCTCTCCACGTCAGCACGCTCACCCTATATCAGGAAGTCCTTCACAACAATCAGTGCTCAGTCATCGGTTTCTGTTCGTGGCCTTCCTGTTTCATGTCGGATCGAACAGCTCCTCACTCAGTAGCGTTTTTCAGTTGTCTCAGCTTTTACTTTTTCCAGCACATCGGCTGTCCAACCTGCTCACCCCCTATGCACCCACGCGCACGTTGAGGTCAGCTGATCTCCTGCTACTTTGCACTCAGGATGTCCTACAAATCACGGGGTGAACGAGCATTTGTTTATGCCGCTCCCATGCTTTGGAATTCACTTCCCATTACAGTTAGGCAGGCACCCTCTCTGGCTGTTTTTAAATCCCGGTTGAAGACCTACTTTTACGGTTTGGCTTTTACACAGTGACTTGTTTTTTGTTTGTTTTTAATTGTCCTTTTTATTGTTCTTATTGTTTTTACTGCTTTTATTTGCTTTTACTGCCTTGCATTGATGGTTCTACTTTTATTGGGGGGTTTTTTGTCTTTTTGTTTGTTTTTTAATGAACCTGCCTGTGCAGCACTTTGGTCAGCTCTCATGCTGTATTTTAAATGTGCTATATAAATAAAGTGGTATGGTATAGCTCAAAAGGTCACGCCGAGTGCCCGGAGCTTCCGCGCTCACCTCACTCAGTAGCTTCCTAGCCGCCGCGGCTCATTCAGTCACGCCAGACGGTTACAGCTTTCAACCGTTCCTGTTGTTGTGGCTACAGATTCCTGACAGACGATTCAGCACTTCCATGCTCATCTCATCCAGCTGCACATCAACAGTAAACCCATTCTTTTACTTGAACGCTGCCTCATCCTCGTTTCCCTTCGAGGCTTGTGCCGGTGTTCCTAGATTAACTGCGTCTCCCAACGCTAGCACTTCCGCGTTTGGGTCTTGTTACACGCTACAGCTCTACTCACTACTCACCCTGCTGAGCCAAGATGAGGAGCCTGACAGATAATGTGAGACAATAACTTATTGTCATTCCAATGTTCATTTTTTTACTGGAGTATTTTTAATGTTTTGTTGTAAATTAAGCAAAGTGAAAGTGAAACTAATTTTACTGTGACGCTCCAAACATTTCTGTTGGTTTGCGGAAAGCTGCCTCCTGCTCTTGATGAAAGCAGTTCTGTGCTTGACTCAGAAAAACGATGGAGCTGCTGACGTAGGATTTAGGTTCAAGTGTTTTTAGTAAACAGCAGCAAAGCGTTTGCAGGTGATACCAAAATCAAAGATGACATAAAAAAGTCTAGACTCCTCAGTTCTGAGCTACAGTGAATTCTGCATGACCTAAAATCGAATTATTGTAATAAAATGGAAAACAAACCAAACTGACAAGGATGTTTTTTCTTTTTGAGTCAGTAGTTCCTTTGCATAACAAATATATATTCTTAAGGACCAAAAAGTTATAATTTATTATAGTAGTACATACTATTTAAATCCAACACATTTTAGCAAACCATGAATTTTGGGGAAATGTCTTGTATCAAAAAGCTGTTTTATAATAGTGATTATATTGTGTTCAGAGGTTTTAAACTATAATCAGTTACCATTCTTGTTGCCGTTACCATGTGATTTTTATAAGATGGGTTCTTTTCACGTCTGAAGTTCATCTAGTAAATTTGAATTGGCTGGAAAAGATGTTTTCTGAATCTGAATCTGAATCAAGATGAAAGCAGTTTTCCTTTGGCTCCTCCCACATCATGGACTTTTTCACTCAGATCAGATTGTCAAACAGAACATTTTGATTTCATTATTGAAAGAGGGTGCCTTTGCCATGGCAACACAACTCTCATTTCCACATAGATAATCAGGACCTTTGTGGTCCACATTTTCTCTTCAGCAGACCAATTTCAGACATTAGGATTATTCTTGTACCTAGAGACTAATCAAAATGCATGAGTGCAACTGGCTCTGGAGACCGGTTATTTCCCTCTGTGTTCAAAAATCACCAAGTATTTTTGAGCCTCAAAGCAGATCATTGTGGAGCAGCAGCTAAACAAACCCATGGAGATGGGGAGAAAGCTGTTCGACGAGATGATGATGAAGTCTAGAAGGACTGGAAATAAAAGACTTCAGAGGATGTTTTTCCTTGCGTTGCCTTTTTATTTTCAAACCTTAACTCGAGGACATTTTCCACGCCGTATCCTCTCTTTAACATCTGTGGTTAAACAGAGGGTGTTGCCTCTGCATGGTTTATACTAATGGATTTTATGGATTGAAGGAAGCCTGGATTAGGATAAAATTCACTTGGACAATGAGCTGTGTGCTCGTGCTTCTCACAAATTCAATATGCCATCGGAATTAAAAAATGAAAAATGCTTCAGATAAACTCAGAAAACATGCTTTGCCCACTGAAGGAAAATTAAAAGGATAGTTCAGATTAACTGAAGTGAATTTCTACTGAATAATTAATCATTTACGTCTTAGAATGACCTCAGCTGAGAAAAACAGAGATTGGTTCTGACTGGACGAATGAGCCCGTTTAAAGGGTTTCTGCCATTTTAAAGTTTCATTTACTTCATAAGCCTTTAGACCACCATACATTTAATTATTTTTTGTCTCTTCTGTTGTAGGGTTAGGGTTCTCAGAAATAAAACATTAAATGGGAAATTCATGACAATGTGAATAAGACTGGCACCATCATGACAAGATGTTAGCTTGTTTGAGCAAATAAAATGAATCCCTGTTTCTCATTTCTAAAGTAAAATGTCAAACTTTCTATTTTTTGTTGTTTCCTAAATGACACATGGCCTGTATTTATATAGCTCCCCAAGGCACTTTACAACAAAACAATCATTCACACATTCCCACGCTGGTGGTGATGAGCTACATTGTAACCACAGCATCCCTGGGGCACACTGACAGAGGCATGGCTGCCGGTGCCATCAGTCCTTCTGACCACCACCAGCAGGCAAGGGGTGTGAAGTGCCTTGCCCAATGACACAAACCTGCAACCCTCCAGTTACGGGGCGAGCACTGAACTCTTCCACCACAGTTAGCACAATTTTTGCATTTAGGATTGCCTTGTCCTTGACAAATCTAACACCATTATCTCTATTTCTCCAAACTGAGGCCATTCAAAGAGCTGTCTACAACAGGTAAGATGGTAGTTATTTCTAAACTTTCCACAGAATTCCACTTCATAAGATCTGAACAATCTTCTGGGATTTAACGAACGACCCACAGCCACTCTGACTGGTCCAGCCCAGCCTCCGTCAACATCAGCCAATAAAATCAGCAGAACAGAAACCAGAAGCTTTTTCATAAAGACTTCTTTTGGTCAAATGGACAAAGGGACCCCAATCATAAAGAGACAAACACAAACATATTCATCGAGCAGCAGGAGCATATGTTTCAGCTCATCAGTGCCCTCTTCAGGTGCACTCATGCAAAAATCATTTTACAGCCCTTGACTAACTAACCTTTACCCTCTAAACCATTACAGGCCGGGTTTTTAGCTTCTCATAAATAAGAACCATTGATGGTTAGTTCTAATCGATATCACAGTTAGTGGTTGAACAAATTATAAACTTAAAAACCAGTCATTTTAAAACAGAATAATGACCAATAATGTGTTCCTGGAGAAGAGAATACTTGGGGTGAGTCACGTTTAAAGCTCAGAAGCATCCCTTTATTTCAACAGGCAATCTCAAGATCCTGTTGGAGATTTTCAGACTGCCCTTTCCTGCTCTTTACCCCAGGCTAGCTTTCTGTTGTTGTTAGAAGTGAAACAAAAGGTCACCAAGAAAAAGGGAAAATTCCAACTCACCGCAGCTTTTAACATCCATAACTGTCAGACAAATTTATGCTCTACCCTTGTTTACCTCCACTGTTTTTCTTCCTCTTATCCAAAATCATTCAGGTGACTCAACCACCTATTAAATGCGCTGAATGCCTGAGAGCGGTGTTAATTCTGCCTTCGCTTAATTCCAGTTGGTGTTACTCTCTTAAATGATAAATAGCATGTGTCAGATTATAGTGATTTCATTTGTGAGTTTAGAAAACAAACCATGAGTGCAGTTTTTATCAGAGATAATTTCATTTTTGTGTTATTGATTTTCAGACCTTGTAAAAGTTTCTTGTCTCTTCTCTTTCCAGCTTTGTGGGTGGTTTCCTTGGTTACAGGTATTGTTGACCCAAGGCTAATCATCATCATCATCGTCATCATCATCATTTATTTCTAGAACACCTTCCACTACCTTTGCAGAAGCCCAAGGTGTTGTACACTATCACAGTAAAACAGCAAACAATGAGTCAAAAACATAGTTAAACGGATATAAAAACAGCAGAAATCATAAGAACAAGTAAAAAATCAGAATAAAAGACTCAGAAGTGA
>SSNS01000376.1:165000-200829 GCA_006937985.1 Aphyosemion australe
AAGTGAGTACGTCAAGTTGTTCATACTCCAATAGCATGTGGAGACAATTTGAAACACAACTGTAGATCCCGCTCCAGGACTGAGAGCCGTCAATGGGTCGTGGCAAGAATGTAAATTCACATATGGTTTGCCAGTGTAATAATAATGAATGATGGAGTTAAAATGAATATGTGTTCCTATAAGGATGTATTTTCATATCTTTAATTACACAAATTAGGATTCATTGAAGTATATGGCATTAGATTTCACATATTGTCATTCAAAAAGTATGATTATACATTTATGTTATACTTATAAAGTCCTTCACGAGGCATGAAAAGATTAACTTTATTCAAGAAAGAGATAGGCGTCCTTGAATTGTGCTGTCTCTGTGATAGCTGCTGGAGGATTGGAGACATTTAGACCAAACTAAGAGTACATGTCTCTGGGCACGATATCAGAGTGTCCCGACGTGTTGACATGACCTGTAACTGAAAAGTGTAACACAGTTCATTTAGGAGAAAAACCATGAGGGCCGTGACGTTACACCAGGCTAGGAGTGAGCAGCAGACATCACAATTTGGAGTCTTTTCTCCTGATATTCAAACATCTCACCTCTGATTGGCTAACAGTAATGCGATTCTACCACTAAATGTTTTAAATCCACAAATAACAACCAACAGGAATAAGCACAAAAAACACAAATGTAAGGGAAAATATCAGGGCGGGTAGATTCCTGCAGAAGCAGAACTTGAGTTCTGGCAGGTGAAATGAACTTGCTTTAGAGCCATCTGCCATCCTGCCGACCCAATAAAACCTGCTCGCTTGTTGGTAGATAAGGCTGACATTTATGTGTGAGCCTATAAGGTAGTTTGTACATGTGTCCCAAAAGTAAAAAAAACTATTAAACTGGGGAGAAGGGCTTGCAGACATGGTTGGCATCTGGAATAGTCCAGAAAATGAACAGCGTGGAGCACAAATATGGTTTGGGATGCACACATTGTTTTTCTAGACGTAAAATCACAGCATCATTTTCTGCTGACTGGATGGCTGATTTGTTTTACTCTGGGGCTCATTCTTTACATTGTGTTCCCCAGTAAAGCAGTTTACTGCTCTGCCTCTGCATAAATAAGGCTAATGAGTGTCAGTATTATGTTAGATTAAATATTTTTGGAAACCATTTAGGAATAAATGGAGGATGCCAACAGTGTGGGAATGTAAAGACCACAACACCAGAATATAATACTGAATAATGTCTCAGTTCTTTAAAGGAAAAACCACCATGTTTTGTGTTCTTGGTGTCCTCCTAAACTTATCAGTCCTGCAAACTTGACACCAGCCCACCAGCAGCCTTATTGTTGGCAGCGCAAGACTCGATAGCTTCTGGAGTGTGTGAGGACATTTTGGCACCAGATAATTAATTGTAATAAGGCTGGCTGGTATGTGCGTTGTCCATGGCAACACTCGGGTGAGAGGCGAGGGCTCGGCTTGTCTACGAAAAGCCCATCAGGCCGCCGTGCTTCTGAGACACCGAGCGAGATACGCATCTGGTCTGATTAATCGCCAGCTTCCCACAGTGCATACATTTCATTATGAGATTTAACAACAAGGTTCAGGGTTCTGAGGAAAAATGAGGGGATACATGTTTAGCAGAGGCTTCAAAAAGGCTGAATTCCCCTGCTTAGTTCATGTAACAAACATGTAGCAAGTTTCCTAAAATCAAAGCATAAACAGGGATACTGGCGTGTGAATAAACACTGAACCTTCTGCTTTATTTCAGATCATACATTTTGAAGAGTCACAGAATTCCTGAAAGCATCCACATCTGTATTCACAGCAGCCGATCATGGTTAAAAGCCTTGCTCAAGGGCAGCTTGACAAAATGGATGAAGATGGTGATAAATGATACATGGTTTCCAGTCTTCAAAAGGAGGGAAAACCGGTATTCTAGACGAGGGGGGGCTTTACCCACCGCCATATATCCTGACAGAGGGTGATCACTTACTCTGCCTACATCCAAAGGCAATTTGCAGAGATTCACATGTCCAGGAGCTCTTCCAATGATTTCATGATTGTTCTTGTCCTTGCCTTTCATAACGAAAACGTCTGGATTTCAAATGTTAGAAATACTCATGAGTACTTTCCTATTCATGTAAGCCTGAGGAAGGTTTTATTCCAGGGTAACACTGCCATCCTCTGTCAGGCCCTGCTCATTACTCTGGTCCACTGAGATGCAGAGGGCTTCCAGTTTGGATGATGGAGGAGAATCATGCAGGTCCAGCATGAAGAAGCAGAGGAAGCTGGAAATGATTTGGGTCCTAGAACCTTAGATCTGATCTATTGTTTTAACATAAAACAACAAACAATCAGCAGAGACAGGTTAATGCATATCTCGAGTCTAATCAGACTGTGGCTGTTTAATCAAATAAACTACCTGTCACCAGTTTGACTAAACCTTTAGGGTAGCTTTAAAGATTCATGTTTATTCATGAAATACTGATGTGTTCACAAACAGTAGCTCAAAGGAGAAGAAAATCATAGTCTCATTTAAAAGATTTCATTTAGTAAAGTTTCCTTTGAGCATACAGTTTTCCTGTTTTACTTTGTTATGTTGTGCTTTTTTTATTATTTTATTTTAAAGGAACACTTGGCAGTTTTGGCTTGTTTTTACCACCCCCTGTTCATTAGCGAAGCAGAACTTATCTCCTTGTTGTGTGTTCGTCTTAATCTAACTGCTGAAATGTCTCCTCAGCCTTCATTAGTGTCTACAGGAGCGGTTCATCACTAAATCAAACAAATCAGTTGTGTTCATGATCTAAAACATGCAGGAAACATGCTGGAAGCAGACTGCAGCACCAGGTATGTCCGCTCCATTTTTTAAGTCCAGCAGGGAGTGGCCAGCCACTCTGAAGTTCCAAGTGCGGTATTTTGGCCACAGAGGGCATTTCATTAAGGGTCATTTTAGCACATACTGGCTCAAGAAAATGATTTAAAAATATGCAAAAGTGCATTGTATGGCTTCAATGCTCGCTTATTTAGCCCTTGTTGAAATCAGAGGCTCTGCCCACACTATGCTGGTGAGAAACTCCAACACTTTTAAAAACCCATAAGACTGGATCCTTTATGTGGACACCATATCCAGAACCTTTCAGAAACTATGGTATAGGACAGACCTGGGGTGTCTGACCATGGTCCTTGAGAACCCTTTCCTGCAGGTGCTGTATATTTCCAAATTCTCAGACTCAATCTTTTTGGAAAACCTTGTTTTTCAAGAAATATTCAAATCTTTCTACTTTGATAAATGATGTCTGTATGCCCAAAACGGCGACAAGCTATATTCCAAAAAAAAACTAAAGAAAAGAAAGAGGAAGGTTATCTTTTTGCATGCCACATTCTTAACTTTGTCTCATCTGGTATCTGGTTTCATTTCATTCCATTCTCTGCACACTCATGCAGTTATTTAAGCTGTTCAGTTGTGCAGGCTGTTTACCTCCATTACAAGGAGACTGTTTACCATATTTACTATAGTCTTCTTGCACACCGTAACACTATCCATTTGCTAAATGTATGGCTGGTGAGATTCAGCTCCAGAGATCAGAAGCTGCTCTGATGATTCATTTAGCTGTTACTCATCATTTCATCCCACCTCTGAAGGGAGTCTCCCTGGAGCTGAAGTTTAGAGACAGTTTGTCTAACTGCATTCTAATTAATATTTAAATGCCTGATCTTAAGTCTGCTGGGATCACACTCTCTTTTTTCTTTTATTTATAAGCCATAGTGTGCACCAGTGAATCCTGCGAACAGCCAACCGAACCATTAAAGCTGCACTAACCCACACATCCATCTGTTTCATTGATTGGTCTGCATGTTCAATATATATTTGAGTAAACACGTGAAATCCCTTATATATTCCCTTATATCAAACATAAATGCACATCATATTAAAGTATGAGTTAATGAAGTAATGTTGGGGGATCTTCAGACACCAAAGACAGTGCTGAGCAGAGAACAAACATCTAAGAAATGGGAGTCTCCTCCTGATTTGTGCAGTCCAACCCTCTGTTATCGACACAGACATGTTAGGATTACGTTTCCACATATATTTGAGAGGAAAGTGGCTGAGAGTATTTACACGTTGTCACCTTTCTTCTTGGTGCTTGACATCGGGGACTGAGCTTTAGATAAAGAGAAGTGGGGATGGACGGGTCATGTCTTTGCCTTCCTGAGGGGAACAAAACAGACTTGGAACAAAATCTGCTGCTCTTCAAAGGATTTAGAAGTGAGCATTCTCAATGATGACTAGAAGTAAGTGGGTGTACCCTGGTGTATACCACTGAGTGCACAGATAAGAAGGACAGGGAGGAACAGAAGAACCTTTACAGTCTCATCCACCAACACTGTGCTCTTACGTCTCAGTGTGCATCAGCATCTACCTGACTCCTGTCAGGCGTTCATCTTTCAGCTCTTTGTTGTTTGTTCTCAAACACCCGCCCACGTGAACACAGGCACTTGTCTTTCCTTGACTTCAGGATGCATTGAGTTCCATTAACTTTCTACCAATCTCAACCTTTCACTGAAACTTGTACTTTTTGTGAGCCTTTATTTAACCAGATGCCTGCGAGTTCATTCATTTCTTTATCTTCTGCTGGATGTCCAGGACGGTTATTGTGAGGCCATCGTGTGAGAAGAACTCCAGATCCACATCTCACCAGATACTGTTTCCAGCTCATTTGACTGTAGTGTGAAATATTCCCAAGCATATCCTGTCCCAACATGTTCTCATTCAATCCAACTGTAAAACCTAGTTTACACGTCTCCGTCAGCTTTGGTCCAGAGTCAAACTGATGGAGACGTTTTTCTTTCAGACTTCTCCATTGCCTCGGGAATGTTGCAAAGCAATTCCCCTTTAGGGCAACAGAAGCCATAGTGTTTTACTGGGAGGTTCTACCACCATTGCAGACAAGACTCTGGTCCACCACAGTGTATTTACCATTGTGTATTTGTATTTATATTGTGTTTATGTAGTTCAGGAACTTTTTAACATTCTCCACCTCTTCATGTAGTTGCCACCTCCAAACCCACGCTTCCTGCAGTTTCCTCCCATGAATTAAACTTGTTTTTCATATTTTTTAATGACGGTGCTGTTGACAAATACGAAGTAAAACTCGTATCAACCAAACACAAGCTTGTGCTCTCTGTAACTTATGACAGACAATTAAAAATTAGGCATTGCACAGCACTTGTGTCGACGGTTCATGACGTTGCGTGTTGCCATACTGCTGCAGACTGAGAAGTATAACCTAAGCTTAACGAAGTACAAATACTTCGTTACCTTACTTGAGTAAAACTTTGGGTTCTACTACACTGGATTGAGAATCTGTTAGCTAACGTTTTACTTCTACTCCTTACATTTTGAAAACAGCCTCGTCACTCCTATAAGTATTTTTGTAAAGCGCTTTTGAAGTTAAAAATCACATGTCGCTTAGAAGTACAATAAACTAAAAAATAAAGGAGACAGAAAGGTTCAGAAATAACAGAAATACAATCAGGAAAGCACACAACCAGCAGAGGGTGACACAAAAGCCACCTGAACAGGTGAGTGTTCAGCTGCTTCTTAAAGGAGACCACTGAGTCCACTGATCTCAGGCTCAGGGGGGAGAGTTCCAGAGTCTGGGGGCCACAGCAGCAAATGATCTGTCACCTTTGGTCTCTAGCCTGGTGCGCCAGTAGGCTTTGATCACTGGACCTCATGGACCTACTGGGGGTGTAGGGACTGAGAAGATCATAAATGTATGACGTGCTTGAACATGTAGTTCTGAAACCAGTACTTGTTTGTTTACTTAAGCCAAAAGTTTAAATTGATACTTCATCTTCTACAGAAGTTTTTCAAAACCCTAGCATGTATACTGTAGAAGATAAATAAGTGGAGACTTGAGGCCAGAGATCTTTTCAGCTCATGGGGGATTTTTGGCCTCAAGTCTCCACTTATTTATCTTCTACAATACTTTTACACGAGTAAGCAACGTTAATACTTTTGACACCTTTGATGAGATTGCATGTAATGTTATTTTCAAGATTTCACCAAAACAATCATAACGCCATCATTTCTCACCATGAGGGAATCAAAGCATCCTTTCAGTAAATGCGGTGCCTTCAATTATTTCTGGAAGTGGTTAATTGTGCTAGAAAATAATCTTAAAATCAAAGTTTTTAGTTCTTTTCACAAAAGAAAAATCTTAAAAATCTTATTTACACAAGTTGTATAAAATATAACGTGTGATTCTACTCCTGCACGTTATGAAATCTTAAATCCAGTTAAATCTACAGCCTCTGCTCTGTTACTTCCCCTTAAGTAAAGCATTTGTGGAACCACAAACAACAAGAAAGCAATAGGAGAAAATAGAACGAAAATGGTGGTAGAGAATAAACACTGTGAACAGTAAATAGTGAGTCTGAAAATCAAGTTTGACACAGCTTTGAAGTGTGATGCTGCTGCAGTGAATGAGGTAGAGCAGAGAGGTGAAAGGGTCTGAATCCAGCTGTTAGGGTGGAAAACGAGAATAGCCACAAAGTTAAGTCCCTTCAGGCCACAGTTTCTGGCACCAACAGAAGAAAAGGACTTTTAACGCCACTAATCTGAATAAACCTGCTTTTATTAACCGTCAGTCGTAGCTTGTTGGGAAGGAAACACAGGATGGAATCATAATTCCTTTTCAGAGCCAACTGGGCTGTTTTCATTCTGCACTCACTCCTAAATCAACTGGCACTGAGCCTTGAACAAGCAGTGCCAGTGGTAATTCCCCATTGATCTGATCATGGAGCTGGATCTCGTCCTATTATGCCTCACAGGGAATGGTTGGAACATATGTGCTGAGGAGGGCACAGAAAGAGAGCTGTCAGAGTCATTAGCTCCAATCAGCCACAGGATTTTAACAAGGTATCACTGAGTTTGTTGGGCTAAAGCCCGTTGTCATTCAGATGTGGAGATTATAACTGAGCCACCTGGACGCTACGCCATCACTACCTGGCTCCTCAGGGTGTTAGGTCTCAGCTCTGGAAATCCGTCCTCTTTTATTGCCTTTTTGTAACCTGCAGCAAAGAATTCAGCATTAACGTGATATTAACAGTACAACTACGCCCCTGCTTTAAAATAAATATTTATACAAAAATGAAATTGATTAGGAGTAGAAATAGTTATTCTCTCAAGCTCATTTTAGGTTATTGACCATTTTTCTATCACAGCATTCAGTTAATGATTACAAAAAGCAAAACTCCTGTTGTGAGTTCACTGAGTTAGAGGTCTGAAAGTTGTAGCTTCATCAAATTTTCATTAAGTAAGGAGCTAACCAGAGAGCTGATCCTGGACCTGCCTGCAAGCGCTTCACCAGTAAGGCTAGGTTAGCTCCAGCATGCCACAGGCAGCAGTTCACCTCAGGAAGACATGCCAGGGAGGTCGAGGTGGGTTTCAAATCCAAAAGTTATCAAGAAAAGGTTTGTTCCTAAACATAAAACCAGACCTGAAAATAATCATCAGAAACCCAAATTGAACAAAATACACAAAATTAGAGTTTTATGCTACATTTTATGCAATAAATTTGAAATATTGTGTAAATGTTGTGTTTATGTCAAACACTTTTATTCTACAAAAAGGAAAAAACTCTTTTGTTTTTTTTGTTTTTGCTTTAGTGAGATTTTGCAAGATTATTTCTTATTTTAACAAAACTATTTACAGGCAGAACGTTTTCATTTACCTAAATAAAGAACTGAATTATTTAGCTGAACTTAAACACTTTTTGTTGTATTTTTGTGTGTTTTGTTTATATATATCCATATGCAATAAATCCTTTATTTAACCTGTTTTTCTGTTGAATTTTAGAAATTATATTAATGCATCATGTAACAAAATATTTGATCAAATTATGCAGAATTAAAGGTGCATGAAGTAAGAATGACATCATGTGGTCAAATTAGGGTACTGCTGTCCATTTATCAAAACAAACGAGTCTGCTCTCAGTGGACTTTAGAATTTGGAACCTAAAGTTTGAGAACCTCTTCCTCTGAAGTATAAATTCCACATTGATTTACTGAAGCTTCTCTCTGTTCTCATGAGGAGAACTCTCCAGAGAGCAGTGAAAACTCTGAGCTAATTAACCCTCAAATCATGGAATTATTGCATTTGCCATTCCAGACAGTTAACCTAAACTCTGACTCACTGTGTATTCATTTAAAATGTAGGAAAAGGCGAGTGGTGCTATCCGCACTTCAGAAAGAGGGAAAGTGTGCAGCACCTTCATTTTGTCTCTGGAGCCTCTGCAGGATGTGAGAATTCTTATCCCCTCAAGTGCTGCAGAAATCGACTGAGGAGTAGTTGGCTCATCCACGAATAATTTCACTTTGGGGAACGGTGAAGCTGAAAGTAGCTCCCTGGATAACTATTATGAGCTGATCACACAGTGCAGCAGAGCTTACATCATGCTGGCTTTGGAAGGTTTTAGGTTTTAGTTTCTTAAATTAAAAAATTATAAATGATATGTTCCTACCCACCTCCCCAGGTTTTCACAGGATTAATTGTCTCTCCTTTGACGGTTTGGTTTAAATCAATCTGAATCAGAGCCTTCACTAATCAAATGCTGACAAATATTTACACTGGAAGTCACATAATAAATCATAATATATCCTTCTAAATGTGTGTTTCTAACTCACACACTTATACTCGTTAAGCACACTTCATACAAATCTACTAATGAAACAAAGGACACACACATGACCACACAGTGTGCTGTTGCTGAACTGGGAGCAGTTGTCCACAGAAATGGGGGACATTATATTTATTTTTACTTTGCTACATGATAAGTAGCTGTTATAGTGAAGTAATTCTACTTGCATACTCAGTGACATTAAATTAGGGAGCTGAAAGTCCCCCATGGATCTGATGTCTCTCTAATAGCTAACACTACAATATAAATAGGAAATATATGAGAACATTATTAATGTTACTCCAGGTAATCCCAGTGAGACAACCCCAACGTTTGTATTATTTTATCAATATATTTGCTATAAACGAGGCTTTAGCACTGTGAGAACTTCTGTCCTGCTGTTAAACTAAAATGGGCTTCCTGTGTAAAAGCCTGGCAGGCCACAAGAAACCCGACCAGAATGGTCCACTGTGGAAAGATGAAGGCTGCATTTATTTGCAGGAATTGCTGGGTTTCACATGACGTAGCGTCCAAGCCTCTTCCCTGCCTCTCCTATTGAAGTCCACGTAAACAAATGCAGATGCGGGTCAAGCAGGAGCTGGCTCTGCACAGATCCCTGTTGACTCTGTTGATTTGGCGTTAAAATGCTCAAATTCTGTGTTGTCTATGGTTGTTACAATTGCTCTAATCGGGACAAAGACCGTTTTTTGGGGGTTCCCGAAAGTAGTGCGCCACAAAAGACGTATTTTTAAAAAAAAACTTACTGAAAGAAGACGGCAGAAGTGGATCAGTAATCTCTGGCTAAAAACATTAGGAGCTGAAACAGACAATGCTAAAGTTTGCAGCGATCACTTTCTAACAGGTAAGGGTTTACAGTCATTTAGAGCTTCTCAGGATCACTAAATGGTTTACCCAACCTGAAATAAAATAGTTGTAGGCTTCCAGGCTTTTGAATGTTTTGATTTGGTTTGCAGTGTTAATATGAGCTATGCAGCACAAGGGAGTCTGTTATGTCGATCACTTCAACGCTGGGTAAATCCCCCAGACAGTATGAAAACGCAGACTTTTTTAAAACTATATGGGTCGTAACCTTCATGAAGATGTATTTTTTCGCGATATCACATCTGTGCCAGCCCATTTAATGCCTTACTATACTCGCTATCCTCCATCGCGCTGTGTTTTGTACTGAAGCAAAACACTTCCTGACCCGTATTTGAGTTTCGCGCGACTTCCGGGTCACGTGAGTGAAACCCAGCAATAAGTTTAATTACTTTAGTATGAAGAAGGCACCCAAAACTAGGCTAAATGTACATGGAAATCAAATAAAATCTGCTTTAACTTGAACAAGTAGAATTACTTAACATTTCTATTAATTTCTGTAACATTTTCCAACCCAAGAGAAAAACATTTCTGGGTTGTTTTGTTTAACTTCGTTTCCATTTGACTCATGGTCTGTAGGAAGTGTAACGGTTTTTCTTATGACTCATGACTATTTGCATTGTTGATTTTTACTAAAGGAATCAAAACGATAAATAAAAACAAATGACATTATGTAGTAAACAAAAAAAATTTTGAAATAACTTTAAATAACTGTTATATTTCAGATTGTTCAAAATCGCCACCCTTGCATGGATTACACAGGCGCTACCAGAGACACTGAGCACGTATTATAGTGTCATTATAGGTTGTTTTGGGTTTTCCCTCAGCTTCTCAGTCAGTGATTACTGTACCTGTTTTCATCAGCACTCAGCTCACCTGTTCCTCATTTGTGATCACTTCCCCCAGTATACAAGTTCCTCTGGTTTGTGCACCAGATCCTCCTGTTGAATCCTGTTGTCATCCTATTTTTTCTTCTATACACTCCTGTGAAACCCTGTTTTTCTTGTGTTCTCTTGTGGTTGTCTTCTGTGTATTTGGGGTTTTTAGTTATTAAAATATTTTTGAGTTCACCTGCCAGCCTCCTGGAGTTGTCACCTGTACTTGGGTCCTACAGCAACCCCACATGGTGACATATTGGTGTTTTGCCATCTCAGCTGGGTTGTGAAGGCCAGGTCATCTGCACTCCATCACCCTCCTGTTTGATCAAATAGCCCTTACATAACCTGGGTCATTAGGCATGGTTCCACTATCAGAACCTCAGGGTAATTTTACCAGATCTTTGCGTTATGCGTGTGCCTTCACTTCAGCAGGCCAACCAAAAGGACCATTTTCCACCTTGTGGCCTTCTCTGCAGCTTCACATACAGACCAGATGGCCCTCTTCCTAGCCACTCCTGTTAGCCCCAGTTGATTTAGGGCTTTACAGAGTGAGCTCCCTGCAAAACCCCTACATCCCCTGAATTGGCTTGTAATACGTCTTCCAGCCCCCTGCCCGGCACTTGTCTACTAGCTCCTGGTACTTGGCACATTTGCTTTCATTTGCCTCTTCCATATGCTCTTCCCAAGGCACAGTAAGTTTGAGAATTATCAGATGTTTTGTTGCCTCAGAAACAATGATTATGTCTGGGCGTAGTGAAGTTTCAGCAATGTGCTTTGAGAACTTCAACTGTTTGCAGATAAAGATAAGATAAAACAGCTAGACGTAAAGACAAAGGACTGTTCTCATATATAATATGTACAAGCCATCAAAACAGACTTAAAACAATCTTTAAGTACTCAGAAGCAGGCACATTGATCAGAAACTATTGAATGCAATGAATTATTGAAGGTAGATAATGGAACGTAGGTAGTGAGCTTTAGTGATTTTTGCAGTTCATTCCAGTCATTGGGAGCAGCAAACTGGAATGAGGAGCGGCCAAAGGAGGTGCGAGCTTTGGGAATAACCATAGAGATTAGGTTACTGGAACGTAAAATGCGCTGGTTGCTGGAAGTGATGAGTAATGAGCGAAGATATGACGGTGTTCTACCGATGATTGTTTTGTATATAAATTGATACCAATGTAACAACCTGCGGGAATGGAGTGATGGCCAGTTAACGAGTGAGTACAGATCACAATGATGAGTAGTGAAAGGGGCACCAGTGATGAAACGGATTGCTGAGTGATAAATGACATCGAGTTTATGAAGGTTTTGGAAGCAGTCCTATAAATGATGTCACCGTAATCTAAGATGGGAAGGATTGTCATTTTGACCACACATGGAGGTTGGCTTGGTAAGGCATCATATACAGTCTGGACAAGGAACCGGACATGGTGGAAAACCACCTCAATGATGTTTTTAAATACATATATTTAGTTACAAAATTTTACCAACATACATTTGTAGTTTTAAATTCAACATGTCAAATATAAAACTATTAGTTATTAGTTCAAAGACCAATAAATGCCCAACTGCATCTAATAATAGGATTTCTTGGTATCTCAGTCTGATGTTCTTAAACAGATGGATGAATTTGTTTTTCTTCATGCAAAAAGCGTTTAATTCTTGCCTTTTCACACTGAATGAATTACAAAAAAACAACCAGCTGAGTTTTGGACCAGGATACCAGATTTGATCTTTGGCAGTTGTTTGCCAACATTCATATTCTAAGTCCCTGTTTAGTCCAAAATGTATGCACTCTTCTATAGTGATGTCTTAACACAGTCCAAACACAGCATAAAGACACAGGAAGAAAATGTGTTCAAATAATTCTGTCAGTCATATCTTTAAGAGCAGCTTCAAAAAGGCCAGGGTAAGTCAAGAAAGAGTCTTCGAAGGCAGACATTGTTTCATCAATCCACCAATGTGCCCAATGGTGGATTGATGAAACTGTTGCATATGAGAAATGATCAACAAATGACCCAAGATGGTATTTGCTTCATCTCACTGAGTCAAACAAGAAGATAAAATCAAATCACAATCAATTCATAATCTCAAACTAATTACCTTCCATGTTATCTTCCAGTTGTTTTATCTCACTCAAAAAGCACAACAAAATGGGAGCTCGGGAACTCAGAATTTAATGGCATCAACAGAATTACACATTTTAAACAAGAACATGTCTTCTTTTTCATTTTAGACATTAACAACAAAAATCACCCGGTAACATATTAAAGGTGGAATATGGAACATGAACATAGAGTGTGAAGGTTGTAGTTGAAACAATAGAACAAGGTATCCAGCCACCGGGATGCCAGGTTCTCTGCCGAAACGTGAAGTGAGCAGCCAGCACCACATCACTCTGGTTTCAGATCTTTTATGGTCGCTCCTCTTCTGAGAAGGATAACGACATCTTCTGGGCTCAGAAGCAGCTGCTTGACTTGCCGAGTCCGCCATTTTCCACAGTGCCAGCCTCTCTGTGCTGAGCGGACTGTTTACCGTATTTGGAAACCCGTAATGGTGCCCTCTATTGGCTGGTAGATGTAAACATAAACCCAGTGTCATGCCCGCCAAAATAAATATTGATTATTTTTTAATTAAAGTATAACTTTTAAAGGAAATACTGTACCTTCATTCTGCACACCTCTAAACGCCCCGTGGAGATGTTATTATTATTATTATTTTAAATATAGCTTTTTATTAAACTGTTCCATATTCAACCTTAAAACATTACAGATAAACAATGAATTCCAGTTCCAGTGAAGAAAACACAGCAAACATCACTGTTAAACTGATTCATAGATTATAGAAACACACATGTAAAAGTTTAAAAAGTTCAGAATTAAGAACGTCCTCTCTAAAGGGGTGATATGATGAGAACGCCAGACTTCATGTCTGCATAAGGAGTCGTCTGACACTGAAACATGGAGGATGGTAACTTCTCTAATGACTGATTTAAACCATTCCTCTTTCCTGGTAGAATGATTATAAAACAACATATTTTTACATATAAGAACTGAGTCCACACAGGGTCAGACTTGTGTACGCAAGCTCAGAAAAAAACATGCTTTCACCAAAATCTTCTAATAAATGGTGTCAAAGGTCCTAGAAGTCTTTAAACCTGACAAGACCCAGGCTTGTCTTGTTATTCATAACCACGGATAACTGTAGATGGTAGTTTCTCCTAGCCAGCATTAAAAAGGACAACTTTCACCACCAAGGCTCAAGCCCACTGGACCGGACTGTCCACAGAGAAGCCAGTTTTACCATCACCATGGTTTGAGGAAGTGCTAACAAAGAAATAAGCTCCTGCCCTAAAAGTGATATTTTCAAGCTCAGCCATAATAAACGTGCCAAATGCATTCTGAAGAAAGCTTTTATGATCAGATGAGACAAAGTTTAAACACTGTGAAGCATGGTGGTGCTCTGGTACCACCATGCTCTGGTACTGGTGCACAAAGTGGGTGGAATACTTTCAAACACCTTCATTTCACCTCAAATCAGCTGAATAGTTCAAACTTGGACCCAGTTGGGTGTCCCTACTGGAAATGTACACAGGTCAGAACTGGTTTCTGATTGGATAGAGAAAGGCTGACCTCCCAAACTCCTAAACTCGACTAAACTGAAAATATTATGACTTTGCCTAAAAAGCAGAGTCAGAACAATAAAAACATCATTTTTTAATTAACTCTACAACTTTTGCCAAGAAGTGTAGTTAAATATTCTGCAAAATTATATCAGAAGGCGACGACTGCGACAAACCGAGCAGGGCGCAAACCTGCAACCCTCCGGTTACGGGGCAGACAATTAACTCCTGTCACCGTTGCAGAAGAGCAAAAAAATGAAGCTGTTGTATAATCACTCCACCCTGAAAAAACAAATTGTTCAAATGAGTCATTAACAGTGAAACAGCATCCATGTTGTTTATGTAAACACCTGACCCCACACATGAGCTCTAGGTTTGTTTTCTATTTTCCATGAGTAGCACACACTAAGCCCCAACACACATTCATAGTTGTTCAGATGCTTCAGCATGTTTCAACTTCATGCATGTGTTCACTGACATTAACAGCAAATAAACTCAGAGGTTTTATTCAGGTTAGAAACAGAGAAACCTTCACCCTATAGCATGATTAGGGTAAGCTTAGGTCTAGGTTCATATATGTGAGGAAGACTGAAAAACCTACTGAATGGTATGAAAACAACAGAGCGTTGGAACTGATGGTAAACTTTGACTTATGACATAACGACATATTTATATAGCAGACCAAACCACAACCAGGAGGGTAAACGAACGGCAGGAGTACGGTTTCAGATCCAGTTTGACCTGTGGGTCAAATGATGCAAACTAAATGAAAACATTCAAATGCAGGATATAGCCTCCGGTTTCAAACTCTTCCTCTCGGCTACATCCTAATGTATGTTTAGCTGCTGAAGAGCATGAATATGAAGGATGTAGGAAATAATAGCTGAGTTCTAAACGCTTCTTCAGTATTTTGCTAATATCAACAACACTGCTGATTTTACTGTTGCGACACATTTAAATGTGCAACGTAAAACAGAAACATTCACGGTATTAACATAAATAAAACATGTTTGTGTATACCACAGTGATGCATATGGTTGATGCTGTGCTTTTTAAAGTCCCTACATAACTGATGTAGCATCGACTGATGTAAACACTAAGAGTGAAGTCAGTTTAAATTTCACTACATCAGTTACTTACTATTGTTATTTTTATTAAGCAACCAGAGGCCTGTAACATGAAACAGGATCGAGATGCTCAGGGATTCTTCAGCAGGCTGGCAGGTTTGAGGTAAGTTTCTTCCAGAACAGATAAAACTACCAGACTCCATTCAGGAGTGGCTCGATTTTCTTTATTTACTTTAATTTTAAAATGTTAATAAACCTGATTTTAGGCTACAGTTGTTGAGATCAGTTTGTGTTACCCTGGCTTTCCACCAGGTGAGCAGCGGCACGTCTCGGATGCGTTCCAGTAATGTTGTGCCACAGCATTTCGCTAAATTTATGCACTGTAAAGCATCCAGCAAATTCAAAATGAAAGACACGTGCAGATTCGCTACTGTTTAACTATAAAAAGTACGTCATCACATGTAACAACTCCTTGGTGGAGGTAGAAGAGAAAATACACTACAGACCATTTGGATGCATCCTGCTGTTTCTCGTTGCTTATCGCGTGAACTGGTGAAATCACACGTGATCTTCAATTCTCCTGTGATTTCAGGGACCACTGGTGTGAAACGCATGCAGACGCTGCATGTCTGATGCTCCCAATAGGAATGGGACCCATCTCTGAGGTTCCGGTGAAAACGCATCTATTATGTTACGCACCTCTTACGCGTCCGGTGGAAAGCCTGGGTTACAGCGCAGCTCACAGGCTCATATTCCCAACACCCATATAAGGAAACACAACCTAAACACCAGGTTAATGTAAAGATTAAAAATCCGTCTTTAGAAGTCTGTAAAAAATACAAATGTTATCTAAAATATATGTTTAAAAGTTTAGAGAGGTACAAATATATTGGTAGAATACTATTTTATAATCTACACATCTGTTTTCTTGCCATTAAAGGAAACATAAATAACTAATCCGTACTGGCTCTTTGTTATCTTAACATTTAACTTCACAATTAGTGCATCTCCAGATTTATAAATATAGTCATCGTAACCTCAGTAAAATAAGTCCTATCTCTCTTATGACTTCATACTTGCTTTTAGCTCCTGGAGGATCTCGGTGCCGCTGCTCCAGATAACGACATTAGCTCTAACAGAGGGGCTACCCTCCTGAGTTTTCACCCTGGTTAGCAGTTTCTCCAGAGTGAATCCCCTCCTGGCCATGACCACATCATTCTCCCTCAGACAGGAAGTAGGGCAGAAATCGTTCCCACCATCTCCCACGTAAAAGATCCGCTCGTAATCAGTGCCACCGGCCATCTTCTCTGAAAGGTAGAGCTCCAGAACTTTCCTCTTGCAGAGGTTGACGGGACATTTGTTGCAGTCGTGAGAATGGTAATGCTGCACCTCCATACAGCCAGACTCGTTAAACCTAGCCGGGTTGCTGAAAACCTGATCCACAGCTGATCGGAGTCCCACCGCCTTCAGGACCCATTCTATAAATAAGGAGTTGGCATCAGAGACGACGATGCAGTCGACAGTGTTTTTATTCTCTGATATAAATGTCAGCAAGTCTGTCATTCCAGCGGTGAGGGGGATGGTCTCCATCACAGCTCGGACCCTGTCTGGACTGACCCCCTGGTCTCCTGTTGGAATTCATGACAAAAGGATCAAAACTGATGCCTGAGCAGGAAGCAAGCAACAAAACACAAGAAAAGATTATAATGAACTCTAACCGATGTACTGCATCACTCTGCACATGTACTCTGTCCAGTGGCCCTTTCTGTAGGAACACGTCACAGAGTTTGGAAGAGTCTGGTTTGGCAGGGATCTGAAAACAGGAAAAATGTATAAAAAGATAAATGGTTACATATTCTTATCGCTGATGATATTTAGATGTTTTTGATGTTTATTACATACTGGATCACCCAGATGTCACAGTTGTCATCAACCACAGTGTGGTCAAAATCAAACACCATCAGATACTTCATTTTTTTCACCTGGAAAAAATGCAGTTATGAGTAACCTGGATAATGAATAATAATAATAATAATAATAATAATAATAATAAAGGAGCATTACAGGTTTTGTGTCAAAACAGTCTGTAAACACTTTCACTTTCTATACCAACTTCTTTCTATATGCCGATTAAACCACGGCTGCTTTATTAATGTGTTCCAATTTTTGTTTAAATTATCACAACAACATTACGTTTTAAATAGCTATTGTTTATATTAGCGTTATTTTAAACAAGAGTTTGGTGTAACCGAGGCCGGCCTAATCTTCCGGTTTAGAAACAGAAATGAAACGCCAAAATCGGGTAGAGAGGACTCAACAATGAGTGCTCATATTTCTGAAGCGAATTTATAGTAAGTAACGTAGTTTACACAAATCAGAATATTTAAATATAAAATATTACCGGGCCTGTGTGTCGCGAGTCCGACGAAAACAGCAGCTGTGAAGATGTGCAACAAATTCCTGCTCGTTACTGCCACCTGCTGGTTGTTTTGATGCATTACTAGAACGAGATCAAGAAGTTGAGATAGATTTCATCAAACGTCCTTAAAATGTCGCAATTATTTAATTATTTGGGTTTTATTTTATCTTGAATTTTTAAGCAATAATTATTGATAGTCAAATCACAGCCAGCCATGCGCTTAAAAAACGAATAAACTCATTTTCGCCTTGTGGCCATTGGGTGGCAGTGTCAGTCAGCTTTGACAAGTCATACCACAGAAGAAGAAATCCTGACGTTTTACTTCCTGGTTGCAAAAAATAATCCCCCGCACTGTTTAGTTTGATATATTCTGTCGTCACCTCTTCTCGAAAGGGTTTACATTTTTGAACCAGCATGTTCAAAGGATTCGGGACGTGGTTGGGTTTGGAGAAGACGTCTGAGGAGAAGGAGAACCTGAGTGTGGAGCAGGAAGAAAAGGTGGTGGAAGCCCAAAACGAGGTAAACAAACAGCAGCCAGCTGACCAGGATGGAGAGGCAGAGACAACGCAGACAAACGCTCAGCAGAACAAAGGATTTGGTGGTGAGGAAGCAATTATTCGCTACTCTATTGACTAGTCAATGTTTTTAGTGAAGTTTAAAACTTTTTTGAGGATGTAGCGTTTATTATGATATCTTAAAACCGAACTAAATGTTTCTACCTTATTTATTGTTGTTCTCAGCCCAGTTCTAACTAGACAGCTGAGTTTTAAATCTGCTGCTTGTTTCTTGTTTTTGAGAAAGTGTTTCTGTAACCTCTTCTGCATCCTCTCCTGTTTCAAGACTACATCTTCAGCTTTGCCTCCAACGCCACCAAGAAGCTCTCCGAGTCTGTGGTGGAGACTGCTCAGACCATCAAGAAGACAGTAGAAGAAGGAAAGATCGACGGCATCATAGACAAGGCATGCTGGGATTGCTGGACACGCACGGGCAACATTTTCTGTTATCTGTTGTATAAATTTCTTTAAGACAACTGTATTTGTGTTTGCGTGTCTTTGCAGACTATTCTAGGGGAGTTCCAGAAGGAACAAGAGAAGTTTGTTCAAGAGAAGAAAGCCAAAAAGTCAGGTAAAGCCAGATGTGACACAATAACAGATGGTGGCACAGAAAACCCTGCTGATATACACGATGTGTTAGGGTCAGAGTCCTCCTAAAATGGGCTGACATGACCTTCTATTGAAAATGTTTTACATGTTTTTACTAACCCTTTACATAAGAAAAATAGAATAGAATCACTTAAAATGTGCTCACACACAAGTTAATTAGTGCTTTGCTGTTTGCTAATACAAAATACAACATGCTTCACAAAGTTTAAATCTGTTTTAATTGACTGTATATAAAAGTCATTATGACTTTAGGAAAAACATAAACAGGAACAGACGATTCATTCTATGTCAGGTTTTCAGCTAACAAATCTTTAAAGTTAAAACTTGTTTTTGTCAAACTGGGATTTTTGGTATTTTTCACAAATCGATCTAATGAAGTGACAACAAATCATGTGTTTGTGACAGGCTTCTGCTGAGAAGCCTTAGAGATGTAGTTCAAGTTTGGTCTTGTGCTAAGCTGTTTTTGTCAACACGACAGTGGCTCATCCCTTGAGTTTAGCCGTCTCTAGATGCTCGAATGGTTGGTGTTAAGTTGTTGAATAAATGGCAAAGGAAAAAAAATAATACATTTTGCAAATAAGTGAAGTCTAAGGAAAATCAAGATCTTCTGAAATCCTGGAGAATTATTGATCAAGAAGGCAGTCTGGTTGATTGGAAATGGTTCTGTTTTCTACATGGAGTCAGACTTTTGAGTAAAATAGTAATATCAGTGTGAAAACATCAGTACCAGTTTATAAACAAACTCATACAGCAGAGTTACATTTTGGCTAATTGATAGGAACCCATGTTTGTAGTTATATTGTTGTCTCCTTTTGTTAGGAAGGGGGAAGGGATGAGGATCAATAATTGTACAGAAATACTGTGAGAATATTTGAAAGATTATTAGACTAGTTTAAAGTAAGAGACATTTGTTATTCTCCCCAGTTTATTGATCATTAGCTTCTATTAGCAGGTTAGAATTGAAAGAGGATGTCTGATTCTCACCTTGACTCTTCATTGTGCTCCTGAGAATCAGCTGAAGTTATGTGGCTCCATCGGCTCTTATCATAACACGTTCTTTTTGAAAAACTAGGTGTGAATATATGTGTGTGAGAGAGAGATAAGGGTGTGTTTACATGTTTGTGTAGAAGCAGCAGTTCCTCCATGGGTCGGCTACAACGAGGAGGAGACGATCCAGCAGCAGATCCTCGCTCTGTCCGCTGTAAGCAGCACCATGTCTGAGTGTCTCTAACCAGCTATTGGTGCAGAAACTGACCTCTCTGGGTGCTGATTGTAGGACAAGAGGAACTTCTTGCGGGACCCTCCAGCAGGTGTTCAGTTCCACTTCGACATGGAGCAGATGTATCCTCTGGCTGCAGTCATGCTGGAGGAGGACCAGCTCCTCAACCGCATGCGCTTTGACCTGGTTCCTAAACAGTAAGGGTCTTTCTATATCGTGTGAATATGCATAAGCAGTATGTGGAAACCACTTCAGAAACATTAACAACACTTCCCATCTTCCATCAGAATTCAGTTAAAACATTCCTTCAACGGTTATTTCAACACATCTGCAGTGGTCTCTAGATTAAATGAATGCCTTGTGAGTCAATCTCTGTGGAAAAAAAGCACTGGCGCTCCTGTTTCAGGAAGTAAAAGTTAGCTGGAGGAGGTGGAAAACAGCAGGATTATGAGTTTTACTCATTAATAGCCTCTGATTGGCTAACAGCAATACGACTCGTCCACTGCCTCCATTCATGCATCTTTCTGGGGTAAAAACTACTTTGGTTTTAGTGATGTTTGGTTGTTATCTTTGCACCAGCAGCACAGTTCTTCCACCTCCTGCCTGTAAGCTGACTCATCTCCCTTGGTGATGTTATAAATGGTGTCATCTCCTTGTAACAATAAAGAAGCATCTTTACACCCAGATTCTATTACTGGAGGAAAATAGGTCTTGTTTCCTTGTTTGAACATAGTTCAAGTAGTTCTCAGCTGCCTTCACACAGATTCAGTGTTAAAGTTTCCACTTGAACACAGAAACATTAAGTAATCTCTAATTGTGAACTGGTGTGTGCATGGTTCTGACAGTGGGGAGGAGAGGGTGAAGGTTTTAATAAAGGTAAAAGTTGGGAGCTTCAAAACAAATTTAATGCTGTTTGTTTATACAGCGCCGGTCCACAGCATTTCAGCGTCCTGTACAAGTCCAATTCAGATTAGAGTCAAATGCAGTTCATTTAAACCAGAAGTGATATAATCAGATTAAGTGAATTTTAACTTGTCAAATTTGTCTTATAAGACTGTGTCCACCTTGTTCCTAGCCCCCATGAGCCCTTGTGTGAAATATGCGACTTCCAGTCCGGCGTTTGTTTAAATGGAGACCGTAGATGGATGATGTAATCCATTCACGCTAATCCACTTTTTATGGGCTTTTTAGAGACTTAAACTATGCATGAACACCAGCTGTCACAGGTCTAACGGGACACTTACAATCCCTCTGCATGTTCTAACATCGCTCTTGTAGCCACAAATGTAACTTTCTCTGGTTGTTAGTACAACTGTGAGCATGTATCTCACTGGATGTTGCTCGCATCATCGTTTCTACATGAGCCTAGCAGGAATAAGGTGGGTAGAATCTTCAACATAATCCACTATTCTGCATCAGCGAGAGGCAGTAGAGAAGAAAATGTCCCCAACTCTCCACAGTGAATAATTACATCACCATGGTTTTATACGGTTCTGTTTGTGTTTGCCAGTGTGAAGGAGGAGATGTTCTGGAGGAACTATTTCTACCGAGTGTCTCTGATCAAACAGTCGGCTCAGCTGACGGCGCTGGCAGCTCAGCAGCAGCAGGACAGTGGGAGCAGCGGGGCCAGCGTCTCACCGGAGGACGTTGTTCTAAAAGGTTAGATCACAGGAGCGTGTTAACACTTAGGTTTAATGTTCAGATTATTATTTTTCACTTTTGAACAATCTATTCTTTCTTTTCCTTTTGTAGAAAAAGTCTCTAATTTGGGTGAAAGTTATTGATGATCTAGGATAGGTCTCTGTGTTTTGCTGATCTCCATTTGATAATCGAGGACTAGAAACCACAGAAACGTCTGTAGCTTTAAAGTGACCTTTGAAAACTAATGACGGCGTATTCATTCTTTTGTAGACAATGTCAGACCCAAAACTCCACCCGTTTCCATCAGCAGCTTACAGAAGGTAAAAGTCTGATGGGTGATTTTTAAAATTAGTAAAGACGTTTGAAGTGGTTTACTTTTTACTGTCCTGTATGTTCCAACCTTAGCCATCTCATGATGAAGAAGAAGAAATCTCAACAAGTCCTGGAGTGTCTGAGTTTGTCAGTGACGCGTTCGACTCAGCAGCCATCAACCAGGAGGACCTGAGGAAAGAGATGGAGCAGCTGGTGCTGGACAAGAAGGACAGTGTCCCTTCTCCTGATGGTTAGCCTCATCATTACTTTAGTAAAGTGATTTTAAGGTTAATTTAAAACATTTTACTGTTGGATTTTAGAAGAGAACTTGTAAATAACTGCATTAAGATTATTTTAGCTCCTAACCTCCCCTTCACCTTCCATCCAGATGATTCAGCAGATTGGGAAAAAGAGCTGCAGCAAGAACTTCAGGAGTACGAGGTTGTGACCGAGACGGACAACAGGGACGACCAGTGGGACCAAGAGATTGAGAAGATGCTCCAGGCTGCAGACAGCTAGAAAAGGATGTCTCTGATGCCTTCACGGGTAACGGCGTGTTCTAAAATGATGCAGGAGGAGAAAAAATGTCCAAATCCTCCTTCCTGATGAAGTAATGTAGATGCAGTTATAGCAGGAGAGCAGCTGCAGGCAGGAATAATAGTAAAGTTCTACTTTCTGAATCAAGTTTTATCTTTTTGTTTTCCTCCAGCTGCCTTTTGATTGGTCAAGCCTCCAGAGGGCGCTCTAGTGCAACTTACTTCAGTTTTAAAACAGAAAGCATCTGTTCTCAGATTTTATCTTTGTTTCCAAGTAGTTGGGTGTACAGTCGTGTACTGGTATCAGTACAATAAAACACTGTAAAGCTGAGTCACATGTAAATAAGAGGGCTGTAACAATATACAGGACATTACATTTCCATCTTCATCTATTTAATCCCATTTTCTGTTTGTATCATGTTTTATTTCTGTGTAACAGAAATATTGCACACGTCTTCTTTACTGATTTTCTCCATGTTCTTTAATAAACATTTATTATGGAACACCAAGAGTTTTATTTAATGTGGAACAAACCCCCAGAGGAACCAGTCTCTGAGGTGACTGGTCTTGTGTGTCTGACACTTCAGAAACCTGTAGCCTGCTGCAAACGTCCAGGTATTTACCTGTGTTGACAGGTGAGCTCAAGGTGGCCTTAAGTTTTATCAGTTGGTGCAAGAATGAGAAAAGTTTCAGAACCACCGATATAAATCAGTGGTTTCTGCGTTTCAGCTTCTCATTCACAAAATTTTAATGAAAAGCTTTTGGGGACCTACATATTACTAGTTTAACTATAAATTTGCTTAAAAGCTGAATGATGAAGCATCAGATGATGTTTTGTATCTCCACTGATGAAGAGAACAACAGCAGAGCAGCTTGCAACACTGAGGAAAGCATAACTCTAGCATGCCTCGATGTCGCATCTCGTACACTCATTTTGAAACTAGACTCTTCAAAGTCATCATATACTGAAAATGTTGAAGTTTCAAACATTTTGGTCAAATCTTGTAAGTAATATTATGCACAGTCAATTTCTTTTGTGATCTTAGCATCTGTACCATGTTTTGTGAGTGGCTTGCAGAATGACTAGAGACATTTTTGAGTAAAACCCTAGTGTGTAATTAAAATTAATCAAACAGACACAGGCAAAAACATTATTCCCTATGTCTCACCTTTGCATGATGGGCTGTAACTATGTGAAAGACCCAGGGTTATAGAGTACAGACACTTCAAGTTATTACCAGAATGCCCACAGAGTCATGTCTACCTTTAACCTCATACACACACCTGAAGACTGTTAGAAAGGTGAAACCTTTTTCATTCCAAAGCCTGAGATTCTCAGATAACCATAAATTCAAAGTGTCATAGCACATCAAGTCTCGAGGCGATCGTCATTTCTCTAAAACTAGAAACTAAGGCTTTCAAAAGCTGCTTTACAAGCACTGGTAAGACTTATCTGATCAAATCTGAGGAGGGAATGTAAGCAGATCACAGAGGTGCGGGAGATGAGAGTCCTGCGACTGAGTGAGTCAGCCAGTGTGGGATGATGGTTTCGTGTTTGGCTTGTAGAAAGTCTGTAATCGTGTTAAATGAGACGAACACATAACTCTGCTGGTTCCTGCCAACCAGACAGCCAGGCCTGTCCCAGCATGCTCCACAGGACAGAGCTGCTGTCTGGAATGTCTCACCGCAACGACACTAAAACTCCTGAGTGAACGCTCATTAGTAAGTAGTAATCAATGTAAGGATCGATACACCATCACAGCGTGTAGCTCTGCTTTCTGCCTTCTTTTGGGTTTAGAGGCACAAGGAGCAGGTAGCTTAATGAATAGGCGTTTGAATGGGGGGTTGGGGATTCCTCCTCTTTGTTTTGTTCCTCTTGCTTATCCAGGGACACGTCACTCACCGGCTCCACAGCGTCGCAGCCTGAGCCCGCCAGCTGCTCCTGGAGGAACGAGCAGCTATCGCCATGGAAACAGAGCCTAGCAGAGGAGGACCCATGTGTGTGTTTTATTGTCTGTGCGTGATGTTGGTTTAACAGTGTTTTAATAATGCATGGAGGCTGACCTGTGTGTGTGTGTGCGTGTGTGTGTGTGTGTGTGTGTGTGTGTGTGTGTGTGTGTGTGTGTGTGTGTGTGTGTGTGTGTGTGTGTGTGTGTGTGTGTGTGTGTGTGTGTGTGTGTGTGTGTGTAAGCTCTACGTGGCCTATGGAGATTTTTTTGTCTACATTCCAGACAAAGGAAGAAGATAAAAGCTGCCTGTAACACACACAATTTTTTTTTTAATTCCCATCCCACCCTCTGCAGGTGGTCTCATCCTGCAAGCTCGGGTCCTCTACCAGAGGCCTGGGAGCTTGAGGGTTCTTCAGTATCTTAGCTGTTCCTAGATCTGCACTTTTCTGGACTGAGATGTCTGATGTTTTTCCTGGGATCTGCTTTAGCCACTCCTCCAGTTTGGGGGTCACAGCCCCGAGTGCCCCGATGACCACGGGCACCACCGATGTCTTCACTCTCCAGGCTTTCTCAAGTTCTTCTTTGAGGCCTTGGTACTTCTCTAGTTTCTCATGTTCCTTCTTCCTGATGTTGCCATCACTTGGTTTGCCACGTCAACCACAACTGCTGTCCTCTGTTGTTTGTCCACCACCACAATGTCTGGTTGGTTCACCATCACCATTTTGTCGGTCTGGATCTGAAAGTCCCACAGGATCTTGGCTCTTTCGTTCTCTACCACCTTAGGGGGTGTTTCCCACTTTGACCTTGGGGCTTCCAGTCCATACTCTGCACAGATGTTCCTGTACTCTATGCCAGCCACTTGGTTGTGGCGTTCCATGTCTGCTTTCCCTGCCAGCATCTTACACCCTGCAGTTATGTGGTGGATTGTCTCAGGGGCCTCTCTGCACAGCCTACACCTTGGGTCTTGTCTGGTGTGGTAGATCTTGACCTCTGTTGCTCTGGTGTTCAGGGCCTGTTCCTGTGCAGCCATGATGAGTGTCTCTGTGCTGTCCTTCAGACCAGCTCTTTCTAGCCATTGGTAGGATTTCTTGATATCAGCCACTTCAGTTATCTGTCGTTGGTACATTCCATGTAGGGGTTTGTCATCCCATGATGGTATTTCCAGCACCTTCTCCTCTGTTCTCCATTGTCTGAGACATTCACTGAGCACATCATCTGCTGGGGCCTTGTCCTTGATGTACTTATGGATCTTGGCTGTTTCATCCTGGACAGTGGCTCTCACACTCACTAGTCCTTGACCTCTTTCTTTACAGCTAGTTTACAGTCTCAGGGTGCTGGACTTGGGGTGGAACCCTCAATGCATGGCTAGGAGCTTCTGTGTTTTAACATCTGTGGTCTGTATTTCTTCCTTTGGCCAGATTATTATTCCTGCTGGATATCTGATTACTAGCAGGGCGTAGCTGTTTATTGCCCGGATCTTGTTCTTACCATTGAGCTGACTTCTTAGGACATGCCTTACTCGTTGTATTTGGCTGTGGCTCCTTTCCTAGCGGCTTCATCGAGATTGCTACTTGCTTGTGGTATACCAAGGTACTTGTAGCTGTCCTCAATGTATTGTTCCTTCTGGGAGTGAGACCCCTTGTGTTTGGACTACCTTCCCTTTCTTTGTCACCATCCAATCACACTTCTCAAGTCCGAATGGCATTCCGATATCAGTGCTGTAGATCCTGGTGGTGTGGATCAGTGAGTCGATGTCTTGCTCGCTCTTGGCGTACAGCTTTATGTCATCCATGTAGAGGAGGTGGCTGATTGTGGTTCCATTCTTGAGTTGGTATCCATAGCCAGTCTTGTTGATTATTTGGCTGAGGGGGTTCAGACCTATGCAGAACAGCAGTGGGGACAGGGCATCTCCTTGGTATATGCCACATTTGATGGACACTTGTGCAATTGGCCTCAGGGGTGGTTTTCTACAGCCCCATTGAGTTTGCAACGAAGGCTCTCAGAGTCCTGTTGATGTTGTGCGTTTCTCCGGGGAATCTACCAAACACTTTTCATTTATTTATGCATGACTACCAGAGAGGATAAATCTACCAATAACAGTCTATGAAACCGTTTTATTAACTACAACCTAGTTGACATTTAAACGTCACGAAATCCTTATGATCTTTAAAGTCCCCTTCTAACTTTCCCCTAATGGTTTCAAGTTGAGTCATTTCATCCTTTTTTCTTTGAAATTGAGTCAAACATTCATAAACTGGCACTCAACTTCTTGGGTATGGTAGAAAAAAGCAAAAGACAATAAATTGATATGTTCTTAACTCAGAATGTGTTTAATTTTTTTAAACTTTTTTACTTAAATTGGTCTCAACTGACTTTATATTATATGTTTCTATCAGCAGAGAATTTAAAATCTATCAAATGGATTTAAGACGATTCAAGATAGTTACTTTTTGCAAACACAAAAATGTCTTTAACTCATTTAGTTCAATAGACAATGAGCTACAATTGCATGTGTTAGTAGTTGTGAGTTTTTTACCCACACACTACGGGTGCTAAGAGTTAATGTCATCATGAATGACTTTTTACTCCAGGGTTTAAATGATTCTCAGCTACCAACATGTTAGCTAAACGTCTGAAACACTGACTAAGTTATACCCTTGTTTGTCCTTGCTATGGGGTTGACTCTCCAGAGGTTAATCAGTTATAAATGGGTATGTAATGATTACTGCCTGAGAGTTTTGTTAAAATCCATTAGTTGGTTTATTAACTTTACTTTGATGTGTACACATGCAGACAGATGTAAGCAAAACCATTATCATCCACCCAGTTTTAAGAGGCTAGTGTTTACAACTTTCTCATGCTCTAAATTCGGAAACTGCACTTAACTATGACTGTTATTTCTAAACGGAGGTAAACGGTACTTCCTCTTTTGTTGATTAAAGGTTTTCCCCTCAAGTCAAGGGGTTATTTGACTCTTTTTAGATGCTTTATCCTGTAGAAATGAACCATACAGCACACAGGCTGATTTGAAAGCTATGCAACTATTAGTATAATTGTCCTTCACTCCATAAACAGACGTCAATTAAACTGTTTGTACCCCTCTGTTAAAGAAAGAAGTGAGTGTCTGACTGGTTGTCTCTGTGTATCCCTGGAGAAGTCTGCTGGAGTTAGACACCAGGTCCACAGGACCCACGTGAGGAAGCAGCAGTTTAGAAATGATGGCAATTCAGCTAATTGATTTTTCCTTGGGATAGTCAGATCCATGGAATCATGTGTAGGGGTGATTTATGACCGTGCTGTAAATCTATTCAGGCTGTTTAACGGCATTCTGAAACCCTAAAAGACTGTGCGTGCGTGCGTGCGTGCGTGCGTGCGTGCGTGCGTGCGTGCGTGCGTGCGTGCGTACGTGCGTGCGTGTGTGTGTGTGTGTGTGTGAGAGAGAGAGAGAGAGAGAGAGAGAGAGAGAGAGAGAGAGAGAGAGAGAGAGAGAGAGAGAGAGAGAGAGAGAGGCCTGTGGCAAGGAAGACACTGAGATGTCTGTTTGTGAATACATCCCATTGGAGCATTAAGTAAAGTTTATTCAGAAACAAGGCTGAACTGAAGACCTTTAATTTGTTGGAAGAGTTTTACAGTTGAGCCGTACAGACTTGAGATTACGTGGGATCCTTCATTTGCTAAATAGAAGTGTTTCACCACAACAGCAAAGTCATCGTCTAAACACAGTATCAATATGATGTTTGCTGCAAGATATAGCAGCCTTTGCAGATTTGCAAAACAATTGCTTCAGTGTCTGCAGCTGGGACATTTATGTGTGTGAACCTCACATAGTGCTGCGTTTCATTTCCTGACAGACTCATATTTAGGTAATGGGGCCTCTGTGTCAAAAGTTAATCTGCCAAAATATTCAAGTTCAGATTGTTCTTTTTTTTTTTTCCTCATTTAGAGACTTTAACATTAGACATTCACCCAGTGGCCAAACACAACAGGATATTACTTACTGCATGAGCAAACCCTGCACCTTACCCTGTATGCCAGGCCTTTAATAGGTCATCTATTAAGAAAGTAGCTGAGAAAGCCAGTCTGTTCTGATCCGACATGGAGATGGACCATAACATAACATACGTGTGCGATCTGCAGATCTGATCTCAGCATCTCTGTGTTTCTGTCACCTCTGTGTCTCGTCACGTAACCTTAGCATTTGACTCTCTTCACACCTGCCATCACAGACACAGATCAACCGACATGTCCTACTGCAGCGCCACACACACGCACATGCAGAACCAAACATAGAACCACACACTTCCTCACACACACTCCACCACTCACAAAAACCGTTGAAGAGCAGAGAGGAGTGGAGCCAGGTGCTGAAGAGAGCCTGTTTGTCTTTTCTACCTCATTTCCCCTTTTTTGTTTACTTTATTATTAAAAAACAGCTAAAGTCCAGGATATAACGTTAGTGATGTGAGCTGTATAAATATAACCTGCTTCAACAAAAGCAGGTGAAAAGGTCTCTTTGTTTGCTATTTGTAGAAAATAATTACAAATTTGGCTTAAAATAAAAAATTTTTATTCATGTTTTGGTCACGATTACAAGGAATATTACACTATGAATAAAAATAAAACATATAATGAAATTATGTTGTGCTGTTGCTTTTATTAAATGAAACTGTTTTTTCATTTAAAGAGAACATGTCTGAAGATTAGAGTCAAGCTCATGACCCAAAGAATTCAGGCTGCTAAGACCAAGCAGATGCTATAAAAGTTTATTTTGTCTTATTAATTATAGTTTTATACTTTTTCTACAAAAATGGGTTGTACAAAATTTTACTCTGCTTGCCCAAAAAATGTGGCAGAAAATTGATTTAATGAAGCATTATTTTTTTGTGTCTGTTTTGTTCCAAATGAAATTATTCAATTAGAAGTTAGTAGATAAAGTTGAGATTGAATTACAAAGGTCTTGATAAAAAAATAAGGACTAAAAAACAAACACCCGTGGATAAGGGTTTCATGAACAAATAAACTTAGATTTGTCAGACTGAGTCACGATTTAGACCAGAAGTTTATTGATAACATGTGGAGTCTGGAAAAATAAATACCAATATGTTTGGCATAAAACATAATGTAGCCTAAATGTCCCAGTGTTTGCGAAAACACGTCGGACATTACCGAAGTGATTTAATATTGTCCGACGAAAAACTTTAAATCGTCGGACATTATAACCGAAGTTTCTACCTATATTACATTATTTATTCATTTGGGCTCTCACACTGTAAAAAATGACTGTGAAATACACAGTAATTTACTGTGTTTCTGTAAAGTAACTCACTGTGAATGTTTTTAAAGTAAAATACTGTGTAATTAACAGTAATTGGCACAATACTGTATAAATCACGGTAATAAGTGTAATACTGTATAAATTCACAGCAGACCAAGTTCTACTGTAGTAAGTCACAGTAACATCACCACTACTGTAAAAAACAAAACAAGAATTTACAGTGGTGTGAAATTACTGTATAAATTATGGTAATAAATACAATACTGTATAAATTTACAGCAGACCAAGTTCTACTGTAGTAAGTCACAGTAACAGCACCACTACTGTAAAAAACAAAAAAGAATTTACAGTGGTGTGAAATGACTGTATAAATCATGGTAATAAGTGTAATACTGTATAAATTCACAGCAGACCAAGTTCTACTGTAGTAAGTCACAGTAACATCACCACTACTGTAAAAAACAAAAAAGAATTTACAGTGGTGTGAAATTACTGTATAAATTATGGTAATAAGTGTAATACTGTATAAATTCACAGCAGACCAAGTTCTACTGTAGTAAGTCACAGTAACATCACCACTACTGTAAAAAACAAAAAAGAATTTACAGTGGTGTGAAATTACTGTATAAATTATGGTAATAAGTGTAATACTGTATAAATTCACAGCAGACCAAGTTCTACTGTAGTAAGTCACAGTAACATCACCACTACTGTAAAAAACAAAAAAGAATTTACAGTGGTGTGAAATTACTGTATAAATTATGGTAATAAATACAATACTGTATGAATTCACAGCAGACCAATTTCTACTGTAGTAAGTCACAGTAACATCATCACTAATGTAAAATACAAAACAAGAATTTACAATGGTGTGAAATTTCACAATGACTTATTGTGTACTGTAGAAAAACCCAGCAAACATAACATTACTGCAGAAATTCACAATAATAATTTAAATTTGCAGTAACATGTGTACCATAGGGAATTGCAGTACCTATTACAGTACTGTAGAAATTCACAATATATTGGAATTTACAGCAACATATTATTTACTGTTGTGAATGGCAATAACATGTAAAGTACTTTAAAAGCTCACAGTAACCATTACAGTATACTGTTGAAATTCACAGTTACATATTGTGTACTATAGAAACCTCAACCAGGTCACTCTTAAAAGTCACAGTAACTCATTGCGTACGGTGTAAAATTACAACCAAAGGGAATTTCAGAGTAATATCATGTACTTTGGGAAATCACAGCAAGAAGCATGATACTGTAGAAATTCACAGTAATTTTTTTAAATTGTACAATGTATTTTTATGTAATTATAGCAACCAGTAAACATTTTCAGTAACATAATATGTAGCCTGCTCTGGGTATTATAGTAACATGTATGGTACTACAGAAATCTATAGTAAATGACATTTACAGTAACATATTGTGAACTTTAGGACATGAAAGCAAGGGTCAGGAATGGCTTCCTTTGTTTCAAGTTAAACATTAAAAGAGACAACACTGTCAAACAGGTTTTTCTTAATACCATTCAAACGCTTTGAACTAATTTGTCAAATTTGAGCATATTCATGTGGGGGGCTAAGGCCCTCACTTGGGCCGAGTTTGGCTTCAGTGGGGTCAAACGTTGCTGCGTAGCGGCCAAAAAGCAGTTTATTGAAATTTTAAATTTCAAAATGGAGGGAAAATGAATAACTCCCAAACGCTTTGACCTAAGGAGCTGACATTTTAATTTGTTCATTTTTGTGGTCGAGCCATACACTGTGCAAAATTTTAGACTCGCAGCATCTTGGGAAGTGTCAAAAGTCACAGGGGTCAGCCATCAGAGTGGCCTTTTGACCTGCTTTTGTCTAACAACTCAACACAACTCACGCTTTGAGGTATAAATATGAAATCTGAGTATGTTGCTTATCAGAGGGTCCTTTACCCGAATATCTTGTTACAGTTGTGATGGGACCTCCGGGGGTCTACTTGGCCTTCCAAAGGTCTTGCAGAGTTGGGTTTTGGAGTGATTGATAGGGGCCTCTTAACAAGCCAACAGGCAAAGTTTCAAACAATTTGGTTTATTTCTATGGAAATAGGGACCACCTGGAAGCCAAGGAATGTGGTTGTTCGAAGCCCCGCCTCTCAGGAAGTAGGAGCCCAATTGGGACCGAACGCACATCTACATGCTCGTCTCGGGCCTTCGAACAACATATTAAAATGTCAGACCCAAGCAACTTTTAGAAATATGTTGTGTCCATATAGTTTTTCTAACCCTTTCAGACCAAGCTTAAGATTCTGTTGCATGTTTTCCAGGCTTTACAGGGTAGTGCTCCTCCTTACTTGACTGCGTTATTAAAACGGTATTCTACTTCACGATCTCTGTGCTCAGCTGAGCAGGAGTTGTTGAGTGTTCCATGCTCTAGGCACAGGACTAGGGGTGATCGTGCTTTCTCTGTCCTGGGGCCTACACTCTGAAACGAGCTGCTGCTCATTATTCGACAGTCACTATCACTGCAGTCTTTAAGAGTCGCCTGAAGACTCATTAGCTACGTTTACATGGGCACAAGTAATCGGAATGAACGCCCTATCGGATCAAAAATTCGTCATGTAAACATGTCAATTGGAATATTCTGATCCGATTCGGCCTGATCCGAATGAAATTTCATTCCGATTGAGAGAGGTGGTTTTGTCCGATCGTCAGTCCGATTGGCGTCCATGAACACAGCCATTCGGATCGTTGGGGTAAAATAATGCCCACTGCGCATGTGTGCAAATGCAGCGTGCCCTCATTTCCCCTTTTCACATGCTCAGGACAGATTAAAAACATGGCGGGCGGTAAACAGAAGTGATCTGTTGCCGACGCTATTTTTTACTGGAAATACTACGGGAGCTCAATATTATTGAACGTCTCGATGGCCGAACGGCTAAAAATGCTGAGTTATACACTCAAGTGCATCTAAAGATGCAGGAAGCGGGAATTCACCGAAGCTAGAGAATACGCAAATAAAATGCAAGGGAAAAGATGTGCGGACAAGATGGCGTTTGTTTACAATGTCTCTTCCGGGAAAGACAAGTCTGCGCATGCGCAAGCTATGGTGCGGGCATCGTGGCATGATCGGATCATTCCAGTTAGTGTCCATGTAAACAGAGATTTGGGATTTCCAATCAACCAAGATTTGAATCAGATTGGGGAAATTTGGCGCACGTAAACGTATTGTTATTGTTTGGGTTTTATGTGATATGGTTTTGATTTTAACTGCTTGTGATTTTACTTTTTTATCTACTTGTTTGTAATGCTGTTTTTAATTTTACTTTTTATTGCTCTTTTGTGATTTTATGCTGTGTTCAGCGCCTTGGACTCCCACAAGGTTGGTGGAAGGCGCTATATAAATAAAATTTGATTGATTGATTGATTGATAACCTATATGGTCTGAAAGGCCAAAAGTTTGAGAGCTTCTGATTTTCTGAATTTCAAATGGCCAGTTAGGTGAACCGCTGGGATTTGTGTTAGTATTCCATAAGATTATTGTAAAGCGACCTCTGGGGATCATCTGACCCGAGTTTTGAGTCTGTGGGGTCAAAGGTTGCTGCGTGGCAGACAAAATGTGTTTATTTGAAATTTGAATTTAAAAAATGGTGGGAAAATGAATAACTCAGAAACTATTTGACATATGAGGCTGAAATTTGAGTAGAATTTAATAGAATAGAATAATTCTTTATTGTCTCATAATGGGGAAATTCAGTCGTAACAGCAGCTAGTTTGGTAAGTAAATGTTTTGCTCCAAGTTAAATATTTAGTTAGTAAATTAAATATTTAGATTACAAACTAAATATTTTGGTCTGACCTAATTATTGAATTTGTAAAATGAATATTTATGTCTAAATATTTAGCTTGCAATCTTAATATTTTGTTGGAAACTTTAACATAAATGTATGAATAATCATGGTGAAAATATTACTTTGAACTGCCTAATTTGTACCTTATTGTAGTTTAAATAAATTGTTGTTGAATTGATTTTAAATGGCACCACACAGATATGTGCAAAAATATGAATTATTAATACTTTAGACTATTATTCACAGTATTTTAACCTATTAACATTTTAATTATATTTCAGTTGATTGCATTTTACTTCTTCCACCAAGTCTCAGAATTAGTTTTCTGAATTATATTATACCCATTATCATTTTTTCTACAGTCTTTGAATTATACCCATAGCAACTACTTTTTCTTCTGCCGTCCACAGTACAACTCATTAAATATTCAGGAAAACGGTCAGATCGGATAGATAATATTAACTGCATTTTGCTATGTAGGTGATGACAAACATGTAGATATTGTGGTATTTATAAACGTACTGGTGTATTTTACTGGTAATTCATCTCGAGTCCCGGAAACCACATGGCTCACGTGATCACTAGCGTGGGTCACGCTGTAGCCAGCGCGATTTACCCGTCACAGTTGCTCGGCAGTCATTGGCTGTGTTCTGACCTTTTCTACAGTCATTGGTTCTGACCGAACAGCGGGAAGCAAGAAAAAGAGAACAGGAAGAAAACTCTTTGCGCGGTTCACAAGCTGTAGCCAGCGCCATTAGCCTACCAGCCGACAGTTGGGCGGCAGTCATTGCCGGTGTTCTGACCAAACAGCGGCAAGAAAGAAAAAGAACAGGAGGAAAAAACTTCAGCTGCAGAAAATAAGAGATTCGCAACGTTTTCCAGTCTACTGCAGGACGACGAAGACTGTTTTTACGACGTTGATGCGTGGAGCATCATTGCATGTAAGTGCCTTTGCTCTTTACTGACTTATTCAAATATAGTTTGCTCATAAGACTAGTCACCGATATCTGAGAAAGAGTTTGAGTTAACTGCCGTTCTGGTTCAAAATGACTCACGTGTACGGTTTGTAAATTCAAAGCTGTGTCAACTCCCGCATTTATTCGACATGTTAAAATGCACAGAAATGTCGCTAACATTAGGTTTCACTGTGGCTATGCAATGTGTCCTGCCTTTTCAACAGTAATTGCTCTTCAAAAGCATATGTACAGAGTCCATATGCCCACAGTTAAATCAAGGGCACAAACACAAGGACATGCTCTGGCATGCAAACTTGAGGGGTGTAGCTTTGTGTCAGAGCGTGTAGCAACCTTATGGGAGCATCTACGGCTACACAAGACAAATGGGACAAAGGTGCCTTGTCCCTTTGAAAACTGTCCAAAGACTTTTTCTGTCCGTTCATCTTTCATCTCACACATCAGTCTAAAACATAAAGCAAAAACTTGCACATCTAGTGCTGCTGCTGCTGCCAGCACAGCTAGCTCGTTGGACACTGAAATGACTAAAACAGCTCAACCAGGTTTAGATGACAATCATGAAGCAGAAGTGTTGGATGGTGAAACTGAATTAGATGAGAATGAGTTCATGACCAGTTTGACCTTGTTCTATCTCCAGATGCAGGCTAAAATGCTGCTGCCTACCAGTGTGGTTCAAAAAATAATTGAAGAACTCCTGAAGAGGAGAAGAGGCTCCTGGAGTACTTCGGATGTCAGGTGATGAGTTGGACCAAGGAAGTTAAAGCTCTTCTGAAAGATGCTTTAAAGGAAAACGGAGAGGGCACAGATGGTCTTGCAGCACTCCTGGTGATGATGACCCATTTGGAGGAAGCAGAGGATGCCCTTTTCATCCTTGCTGATGTAAGTTATTATATTGGTCTTCAAAAATTCTTATTGTAAATAGTTCTTTGTTAATTGTGAATAGGGATACACCAATCCACTTTTTTTTCACTCTCGATACCGATATCTGAGGTTTAGTATCGGTTGATACGATACGATACAAAAGTCCAACGCTGTATTGCCTAATGAACTATATGTGGAAAAGACTGCACTGCAAAAACAAATTTCTAAGTAAATAAAAACACGCATTTTTATTTTTAGTCCAAAAAGAGAAAAAAATCTTCTCTAGAAAAGTCGCATTACTAAAAAATAAGCAAAATATTCTTAACTATATTCCAGATTTTCTAGTTTTGAGTAAAAAATCTGCCAGCAAATAAATAGATTCTTTTGCTAGTTTTAAGAATTCTAGCCAAGCAACCTTTGCTTACCTCACTGGCAGATTTTTTACTCAAAACTAGACAATCTGCATCATGTTTAAGAATATTATGTTCATTTTAAGTAGTGCAACATTTCATCGCTGTCGCT
>SSNS01000376.1:200853-273857 GCA_006937985.1 Aphyosemion australe
CTCTCTCCACTTTCTAACCTTGACTCTCCTAAATAAAAGCTCAAGTTAAACAGGTCTTATATGTTGCACCGTGACTGAAATGTATCATATCCATCCATCCATTGTCTTCCGCTTATCCGAAGTCGGGTCGCGGGGGCAGCAGCCTAAGGAGGGAAGCCCAGACCTCCCTCTCCCCAGCCACTTGGGCCAGCTCCTCCGGGGGAATCCCAAGGCGTTCCCAGGCCAGCCGAGAGACATAATCTCTCCAGCGTGTCCTGGGTCTTCCTTTGGGTCTCCTCCCGGTTGGACGTGCCCGGAAAACCTCACCAGATGACCGAGCCACCTCAACTGGCTCCTCTCGATGTGGAGGAGCAGCGGGTCTACTCTGAACCCCTCCCGGATGACCGAGCTTCTCACCCTATCTCTAAGGGAGAGCCCAGCCACCCTGCGAAGAAAACTCATTTCGGCCGCTTGTATTCGCGATCTCGTTCTTTCGGTCACTACCCAAAGCTCGTGACCATAGGTGAGGGTAGGAACGTAGATCGACCGGTAAATTGAGAGCTTCGCCTTTCGGCTCAGCTCCCTCTTCACCACAACAGACCGGCACAACGCCCGCATCACTGCAGACGCAGCACCAATCCGCCTGTCGATCTCACGCTCCACCCTTCCCTCACTCGTGAACAAGACCCCGAGATACTTGAACTCCTCCACTTGGGGCAGGACCTCGCCCCTGACCTGGAGAAGGCATTCTACCCTTTTCCGACTCAAGACCATGGTCTCGGATTTAGAGGAGCTGATTTTCATCCCAGCTGCTTCACACCCGGCTGCGAACTGCTCCAGCGAAAGCCGGAGATCACGTTCTGATGAAGCCAACAGGACCACATCATCTGCAAAAAGCAGAGACCTGATCCTTAGGTCACCAAAACGGATCCCCTCACCACCTTGGCTGCACCTAGAAATTCTGTCCATAAAAGTTATGAACAGAATCGGTGACAAAGGGCAGCCTTGGCGGAGTCCAACTCTCACCGGAAACAAGCCCGACTTACTGCCGGCAATGCGGACCAAGCTCTGACACTGGTTGTACAGGGACCTAACAGCCCGTATCAAGGGGCCTGGTACCCCATACTCCCAGAGTACCCCCCACAGGGCCCCCCGAGGGACGCGGTCGAACGCCTTCTCCAAATCCACAAAACACATGTAGATTGGTTGGGCGAACTCCCACGCACCCTCCAGGACCCCCCCAAGGGTATAGAGCTGGTCCAGTGTTCCACGGCCAGGACGAAAACCACATTGCTCCTCCTGAATCCGAGGTTCGACTATCCGACGGACCCTCCTCTCCAGAACCCCTGAATAGACCTTACCAGGGAGGCTCAGGAGTGTGATCCCCCTGTAGTTGGAACACACCCTGCGGTCCCCCTTTTTAAATAGGGGGACCACCACCCCGGTCTGCCAATCCAGTGGAACTGCCCCCGATGTCCACGCGATATTGCAGAGCCGCGTCAACCAACACAGCCCCACAGCATCCAGAGCCTTAAGGAAATCCGGGCGGATCTCATCCACCCCCGGAGCCTTGCCACCGAGGAGTTTTTTGACCACCTCAGTGACCTCAGCTCCAGAGATTGGAGAGCCCAACCCAAAATCCCCAGACTCTGCTTCCATCCTGGAAGACGTGCCGGTGGGATTGAGGAGGTCTTCGAAGTACTCGGCCCACCGATTCACAACGTCCCGAGTCGAGGTCAGCAGCACACCCTCCCCACTGTAAACAGTGTTGGTAGTGCACTGCTTTCCCCTCCTGAGACGCCGGATGGTGGACCAGAATCTCCTCGAAGCCGTACGGAAGTCTTGTTCCATGGTCTCACCGAACTCCTCCCATGCCCGGGTTTTTGCCTCTGCGACCACCCGAGCCGCATTCCGCTTGGACTGCCGGTACCTATCAGCTGCCTCCGGAGTCCCACAGGCCAAAAAGACCTGATAGGACTCTTTCTTCAGCTTGACAGCATCCCTAACCGCCGGTGTCCACCAGCGGGTTCGGGGATTGCCGCCACGACAGGCACCGGCCACCCTGCGGCCACAGCTACGGTCAGCCGCCTCGACAATGGAGTCACGGAACATGGTCCATTCGGACTCAATGTCCCCCGCCTCCCCCGGGACGTGTTCGAAGTTCTGTCGGAGGTGGGAATTGAAGCTCCTTCTGACGGGAGACTCTGCCAGACNAAGCTAGAGAATACGCAAATAAAATGCAAGGGAAAAGATGTGCGGACAAGATGGCGTTTGTTTACAATGTCTCTTCCGGGAAAGACAAGTCTGCGCATGCGCAAGCTATGGTGCGGGCATCGCGGCATGATCGGATCATTCCAGTTAGTGTCCATGTAAACAGAGATTTGGGATTTCCAATCAACCAAGATTTGAATCGGATTGGGGAAATTTGGCGCACGTAAACGTATTGTTATTGTTTGGGTTTTATGTGATATGGTTTTGATTTTAACTGCTTGTGATTTTACTTTTTTATCTACTTGTTTGTAATGCTGTTTTTAATTTTACTTTTTATTGCTCTTTTGTGATTTTATGCTGTGTTCAGCGCCTTGGACTCCCACAAGGTTGGTGGAAGGCGCTATATAAATAAAATTTGATTGATTGATTGATTGATAACCTATATGGTCTGAAAGGCCAAAGGTTTGAGAGCTTCTGATTTTCTGAATTTCAAATGGCCAGTTAGGTGAACCGCTGGGATTTGTGTTAGTATTCCATAAGATTATTGTAAAGCGACCTCTGGGGATCATCTGACCCGAGTTTTGAGTCTGTAGGGTCAAAGGTTGCTGCGTGGCAGACAAAATGTATTTATTTGAAATTTGAATTTAAAAAATGGTGGGAAAATGAATAACTCAGAAACTATTTGACATATGAGGCTGAAATTTGAGTAGAATTTAATAGAATAGAATAATTCTTTATTGTCTCATAATGGGGAAATTCAGTCGTAACAGCAGCTAGTTTGGTAAGTAAATGTTTTGCTCCAAGTTAAATATTTAGTTATTAAATTAAATATTTAGATTACAAACTAAATATTTTGGTCTGACCTAATTATTGAATTTGTAAAATGAATATTTAAGTCTAAATATTTAGCTTGCAATCTTAATATTTTGTTGGAAACTTTAACATAAATGTATGAATAATCATGGTGAAAATATTACTTTGAACTGCCTAATTTGTACCTTATTGTAGTTTAAATAAATTGTTGTTGAATGCTGTTTGATTTTAAATGGCACCACACAGATATGTGCAAAAATATGAATTATTAATACTTTAGACTATTATTCACAGTATTTTAACCTATTAACATTTTAATTATATTTCAGTTGATTGCATTTTACTTCTTCCACCAAGTCTCAGAATTAGTTTTCTGAATTATATTATACCCATTATCATTTTTTCTACAGTCTTTGAATTATACCCATAGGAACTACTTTTTCTTCTGCCGTCCACAGTACAACTCATTAAATATTCAGGAAAACGGTCAGATCGGATAGATAATTATATTAACTGCATTTTGCTATGTAGGTGATGACAAACATGTAGATATTGTGGTATTTATAAACGTACTGGTGTATTTTACTGGTAATTCATCTCGAGTCCCGGAAACCACATGGCTCACGTGATCACTAGCGTGGTTCACGCTGTAGCCAGCGCGATTTACCCGTCACAGTTGCTCGGCAGTCATTGGCTGTGTTCTGACCTTTTCTACAGTCATTGGTTCTGACCGAACAGCGGGAAGCAAGAAAAAGAGAACAGGAAGAAAACTCTTTGCGCGGTTCACAAGCTGTAGCCAGCGCCATTAGCCTACCAGCCGACAGTTGGGCGGCAGTCATTGCCGGTGTTCTGACCAAACAGCGGCAAGAAAGAAAAAGAACAGGAGGAAAAAACTTCAGCTGCAGAAAATAAGAGATTCGCAACGTTTTCCAGTCTACTGCAGGACGACGAAGACTGTTTTTACGACGTTGATGCGTGGAGCATCATTGCATGTAAGTGCCTTTGCTCTTTACTGACTTATTCAAATATAGTTTGCTCATAAGACTAGTCACCGATATCTGAGAAAGAGTTTGAGTTAACTGCCGTTCTGGTTCAAAATGACTCACGTGTACGGTTTGTAAATTCAAAGCTGTGTCAACTCCCGCATTTATTCGACATGTTAAAATGCACAGAAATGTCGCTAACATTAGGTTTCACTGTGGCTATGCAATGTGTCCTGCCTTTTCAACAGTAATTGCTCTTCAAAAGTATATGTACAGAGTCCATATGCCCACAGTTAAATCAAGGGCACAAACACAAGGACATGCTCTGGCATGCAAACTTGAGGGGTGTAGCTTTGTGTCAGAGCGTGTAGCAACCTTATGGGAGCATCTACGGCTACACAAGACAAATGGGACAAAGGTGCCTTGTCCCTTTGAAAACTGTCCAAAGACTTTTTCTGTCCGTTCATCTTTCATCTCACACATCAGTCTAAAACATAAAGCAAAAACTTGCACATCTAGTGCTGCTGCTGCTGCCAGCACAGCTAGCTCGTTGGACACTGAAATGACTAAAACAGCTCAACCAGGTTTAGATGACAATCATGAAGCAGAAGTGTTGGATGGTGAAACTGAATTAGATGAGAATGAGTTCATGACCAGTTTGACCTTGTTCTATCTCCAGATGCAGGCTAAAATGCTGCTGCCTACCAGTGTGGTTCAAAAAATAATTGAAGAACTCCTGAAGAGGAGAAGAGGCTCCTGGAGTACTTCGGATGTCAGGTGATGAGTTGGACCAAGGAAGTTAAAGCTCTTCTGAAAGATGCTTTAAAGGAAAATCGAGAGGGCACAGATGGTCTTGCAGCACTCCTGGTGATGATGACCCATTTGGAGGAAGCAGAGGATGCCCTTTTCATCCTTGCTGATGTAAGTTATTATATTGGTCTTCAAAAATTCTTATTGTAAATAGTTCTTTGTTAATTGTGAATAGGGATACACCAATCCACTTTTTTTTCACTCTCGATACCGATATCTGAGGTTTAGTATCGGTTGATACGATACGATACAAAAGTCCAACGCTGTATTGCCTAATGAACTATATGTGGAAAAGACTGCACTGCAAAAACAAATTTCTAAGTAAATAAAAACACGCATTTTTATTTTTAGTCCAAAAAGAGAAAAAAATCTTCTCTAGAAAAGTCGCATTACTAAAAAATAAGCAAAATATTCTTAACTATATTCCAGATTTTCTAGTTTTGAGTAAAAAATCTGCCAGCAAATAAATAGATTCTTTTGCTAGTTTTAAGAATTCTAGCCAAGCAACCTTTGCTTACCTCACTGGCAGATTTTTTACTCAAAACTAGACAATCTGCATCATGTTTAAGAATATTATGTTCATTTTAAGTAGTGCAACATTTCATCGCTGTCGCTTGGACAAGGACCAATCAGCGGAGGTTACATTGACTGACCAATGAGAAGACAGGAAGCTTCTCAGTACATCTCTGGGCAAAACATGGAGAAAAAGTTAATACTTGCTGTGATGGATTTACCAGAGCTCTATAACATGTTAATGTGAATCTTCTGTTGGGGTTAGCATGTTGAGAAGGTTGACAAATAGCTATATATATATATATATATATATATAGTATTGGATCGGGACTCGGTATCGGCAGATACTCAAAATCAAATGAATCAGATCGGGAGCAAAAAAATTTTGATTGAAGCATCCCTAGTTCTCGCATCTTTAGGCTTGTTCACTCTGAACCACAACGCATATACCAGGGACTATCTTCTACATTTGCCAATTGTAAAACTAAAAAGGTCTGTTAAGCTGATAGTCTACAGTGTAAAACACTGTTTACTGTATTTTTTTTGTAAAAAGTGTAATTGTGCATTTTGTTCATCTAAATTCTAATATTCATCAGGTGACAACTCCTGCTGATGCAGAGGAACAGTTCGTCCTCCCCAGCACCCCAAGGCTCATCTCACTTGGTAAGACTGTCATTCAGTAAAAGCAGATATAGAGAAGAATAAATCTAAGTTGACATTAAGACTAGTGAGAAAGTGTCATTACTGCAGTGCCCTGGGAGAACATTCCAACACATTGACTTGGTTGGCTGGGGATGAGCTAAGGACCTTCTGATCCCCAGACAACCTCCTGTCCACTCAGCCACTGCAACACTGAGCCAGGAAAGAGGGTCTGCGAAGTTTATCTAAGCAAAACAGGTCCTCCCCCTCCCTGTAGTTCAGCCTACACGGCGAGAATGGGTGTGTTTGTTCATTTTCATCTCTCTAGTCTGTTTAGATGCACAAATATGATCACATTTATCAATCACGGTGTTTTAGTTTGAAAAATAGCTTTATTTTGTTAAATTTCATGGCCTGCCTCTTCTGTCTTGGTTTGACTTCCTGCCAGAACTGACGCGGCTCTCACAGAAAAAATAGAGCACACGTCGAAACGATTGCTGCATGGTGTGAGCCTTTGCGGTGCTTCGCAGCTTCTGTGAATGACACCATAGGTTATCAAGGGCGCCAAATAGAAGCGCTCTTCGTTCCACGATACTAAGCGTTGCTTCCACATCTGATGTGAACTGGCATCAGACATTACTTGCTTGTAATTCAATTAGCCTTTCGCCGGCCCCGCCCCCAGAATGGCTATTGTCCAATCACACATCATAGCAACCGTTGCTATCCAACAACTCCAAACAAGATGATGAAGCTAAGCCTAATTTACTACTAAGCATTAGCCTCGATAGTAGTCGTGTCTCCTTCGTTTCCCTTCAGAACCTCCTCATCGAGCTCAACCAGCAACAGCCAAGCATGAGTGCTCCCCCCGCCGCGGCTGGGCGGAGGTCCGCCTCCCAGACTATCCAAGACCCTTTTAGATAAGACACTGTGCGGGCAAATCAGCGTAATATTACCTCAAGCGTGTGTCTTATAAACGCACATTAAGCCTTGGCGCAACAGCGGGTGGTGTCATGATCACGTGATGAATTAATGCCGAGCTCCGGCCGGGAACTATATTGAAAATGAAAGTAAACATGGGCTTAAGTTTCTCTTTGTTAACAGAACCAGCTGAGATGAGCGATGCAGAGCACCGGGAGCTTTTAGAGCTGCCTGCAGCTCAGATCATCTGACAGCTCACAGGGACACCGCATCGCCGCCATCGCTCCTCGGATCCACGCGTCCCCGGACGCCGGACCTTCTCCCAAACTTCCAACTCCTTGTTCCCTGCTACGCTTCACTCAGCGGAGCCGACACTAATATATCCCTCCACTGCATACTGTAACCCTTTTTGCCTCGATCTGGATGATATTGAGGAGAAATTGCTCCAAAAAAATGTCGCTGACACGCATCTGTCTACTTCTTTCCATCACGGAAATCTGCGGAGCTGCAGTATTTGATCCACTTATTGTCTGAGTTGGCAACAGTAACTAAGGGGGGCGGGGCTCTGCGAAAGGCTAATTGTTGTTTTATGTTTATTGCAGGAGACGCTACGTGGTCTGCTAACAAGTGGATGCTATCCATAGAGGGAAGAGTTGTAATCCCACTTTTACCTCCCATACCGGATTTTACAACTGCCTTGGCTGTCCTGTTTGCCAGTTTCTATGTATTCAACATTGAATATCAGGTGGAAGCAGTCACAACGCTGGAATTCGTTCAGAGGTATTGCTAATAACATTCTAACTTAACTTTGAGCTACAAATATTTTGAAAAATCTTAGAACACTTCATAGTGCTGAAAGAATAGTAATTTAAAATGAAAACACAGAATCAAACAATATCTAAATTAATTTGCTCATATAAATATGTTCATTCAGGACAATAAACGCCGAATGTTTTAAAACTCCAATCGGCATCAGTCATTTCTATGTTTTAGCTGCACCTTGACTCTTAAGCTGCTATTTGTAATCTGCAAAACAAACTAGCTTACTCACTCACAGAACTCTCACCCCTCCTGTTGAGTAGCACTCCTAGGCCATGCCCCCCTGAGTTGAAAGTGCGCAGAGCCACAGTAGAGGAGAGATGGCAAAACACCAGTCGCTGTTTTTCTGATGTAAAATGTCTTGTTTTTCACAACTTCAGTGTTTTTCTTTTTGGGACTCTGGTAGTTTGTCCTAAAGTTGAACTGGTAGCAGCCAACTGTTTCTCCCTCTTTGACGTTATTGAGTGGAGAACCTCTCACTCCGGCGATGTTCTGCTGCAGAATGTGCTACAGGCATAATGAGTCGTGGAGCCACGTAAATGCAGAAGTCCGTTTGTTGGGTGAGATTGTCCAATCATTGGTTTTGGACCAAGCCATGTTATTGGCTGAGGTTTTTAGACAAAAGAACCACTTTATTTATTTTTGTTTTGTTTTTTCTTTAATCTCCACAAAATATTTATAGGAATGCTGTGTTAAAACGTTGTTAATGGGCATGAAAAAAATCTGTTAAGCTAACTTGTTTTGCAGATTAAAGATAGCAGCTTTAAATGTCATATCCTTTCAAGTTGATTTCTATAAGCTTCTTGATCTGTCTCGAGAGGACTTCTGTTATGATGATGTGCTCATCAAACTGGCCATAAGGTATATTAACCTATATTTTCATTTCTATTAGGTTCCTTGCCAGGATCAATCCAGATTCCAGCAAGTGCACAGCCAAGGTCCAGACAAGCAGAAAAACTGGCAGAACTGAAACGAAAGACAACTGATATAAATCCACGCGTTGTTCATCCATGGATGCCTTCTCTGCATTTGGCTGGCAAAGCAGCTAGATTAAGGTGAGGTTCTGATACTAGTCACTACATCTATGAAGATGGGTTTGGTCTTTGTCAAAAGTAGTCTAAACATATGGAGCCCATAAGGGGACATGGGCAACAAAAACCTTGTGCGCACCAGTTATTTTCTTATGCGTTCAATTTAATAAGTTGTGTGTACCAGATACTTTATCATCAATCAATAAAAGATCAAAGCCAGACGTTTTTTTCTAATTTTTCGAACAACTCAAAGCCAGCAGGTTGTTTGCTAAGAGGGATCCTAAAAATCAACTGTGTAGCCTAAAGAATGCTGGCTATTAGAGGTGCCTAAAAAAATTAATAATTTAAATTAATTCATATTTATATTATATTCTTTCTACTTATTGTTTAATTTTGTATTGGTCAAGTGTACGATACAACGGCCCTTATTAAACACATTTATAATGTTACAAAGAAGCCTCATCTTTATTTCCCTGTGGCGCACTCCATTGTGGTATTTTATTTTAATTAAATGTTTTCTTGTTTTAACATAGACGTTTGGCTTTAGCAATGTTTTTTATTGTGACTTTGTAATTTTCAGGATGTTGCTGTGGAACAGCACTATGGAACTGATGGACTGGGTGAGGCATCCTAAGAGGCAAGGCGTCTGTACCTACAGTACAAAAATGTTTACATGTTCTATGGAAAAAGACTTTTTTTTTTTTGTTGACATGTCGATGCCACTGTTCTGACTGTTTTAAGGATATTGAGGTTAGTAATATTGCAATATATTCACAACATGTTCTACAAACATGACGGTGATCATATTTCATTATTTATCTGGATATTTATATCCATTGTTTTATGTAGTCTTTGTGTACTTTGAATACACAAATGTTCACAGCATGTATACAAAAATGTTGACATGTTATTTCCCCTGTTTTTATAGATATGGCTAGTAATATTGTAATGTGTTTACATCATGTTCTAAGAACTTAATAGTGATTATACTTTTTTGCCAGTGTTATCTGTGGATATTTATATCCATTGTTTTGTGGTTATAGAAATAAATGGGCAAATGTATCTTTTGTTGTCCCAATTGATTTAGTAAGATACAGCATAACATAACAGCTACAATATTAATATTTTAACTTTAAAAGACAGTATTGCAATTTTTACTATACAGTTAAAGTACTATTTTGTAGCCAAAAATACTACATTTGCAATTTACTGTTATTTTCATTTATAGTAAAAACACTAATGGTGTAATCACAAATGCAGCAATTGAAAAATGAAATTTATTTTACAGTGAAACATTACAGTAACAAAAATAGTTAATTTACAATTACAGTGATCCTGCTGTAAAAAGGTAAATTCATGCTGTGTTTTTGAAGTACGGTTACAATAACGGTACTGTTTCATGAAAAACAGTAAGGTACTGTGTGTCGTTACTTTATTTAATTTGACAGTTATCACAATATTACTGTAATATAAACAATAATACATGAAATGTACTGTGTTAAATTTTACAGCTAAAATATAATACTATAAGAAAGCATACAGTAAATGTTAGTTACTGTGTTCAGTTCTACAGCTACAACACTATTTTTACAATAACTTACTGTGAATTTCACAGTTTGATTGTTATTTAATTTTACAGTTACAACAATGTTACTGTAATATATACAGCGGTACATGAAATTTACAGTGTTATATTTTACAGTTAAAAAAGCTACTGTAATAATAACATACAGTAAATGTTAATTACTGTGTTCAGTTCTACAGCTACAATACTGTATTTTTTCTTTACAATAACTTACTTGTCAATTGCTGCCGGTTTATTACTGTGAATTTCAGTTTATTTAATTCTACAGTTACAACAATGTTACTGTAATATTAAAAAAAAGTACATGAAATTTACTGTGTTCAATTTTACAGTACACAAATAATACTGTAATAGTACATACAGTAAATGTTAGTTACTGTGTTCAGTTCTACAGCTACAATACTGTAATTTTTTTTACAATAACTTACTTGTCAATTGCTGCCGGTTAATTACTGTGAATTTCACAGTTTGTTCGTTACAGTGTAAGTATTGCTTTAAGTGTCCTCTTAAACAAATGTATGTTATATGTTGATGTTTTTATGTTTGCTTCATAGCCTGGTAAAAAAAATTAAAGTGTGTGTATTATGGTCTCATAATGTGAATGTGTGCACATACCACCTTGAACCAGCAGGTGGCAGTGTGGTTTTATCATGGAGGAAATGAGGCCACACATTTTATATGTGAAATTTAGCCATAAAAAAGACAAAACTTCACCTTTTGATTTATTTTCGATATTATAAATTGTTTCCAAAATGCTATTATTGCCTTAATCTTAACACACATTACATTTTAAATATTCTAGAAATATGTTGTAAGGCATGTGCATGCCTAATACATGATGCTACTGTATATATCCATTGATTTGTCTATTATTCATATGGAAATTACCCAAAGGAGCTTAGTTTTTACTTTTTATTTAATAAAAATACAACATCTTTCTTCCTAAATGAGCTCATTCATCTCCAAATTCATGCTTTTAATCCTTTATAACCTGATACATCAAATAACAGCCAGAAAAATCTGGATCTATTTGTAGGTTAATGTCAATACAACAATTACATGATTACTGAAAACAATCTATAATGTAAATATGCATCATTACAACAGTAGCAATACCATATAATTGGGACATACTGCCTGCAAAACCTAAACCTTCAACAAGAGACAGCAGACTTATACAGAAATTAAAGAGTAAGTCACCCACAAGTCAACTTTTTTTTTTTAACTTATAAACTGTATAAATGAGTGTCTAATAGTGCTGTAGACATGTGTAGTCTTCATTTTGGCATTTCAGTGCATCTTATGTAAAATATAAATATTCAGCCTAAAACGTCATACATTTGAATTTAAATCAGCAACCGCTATTGGCTAGAAAGTGAAATGTGACGTTAGCCACATGTGACATGGCTGCACTACTCCTGTTGGGAGCAGCCGAGTCTCGGCCACACCTTCAGATGTCTCGGTCCTGGTTGTCTCGGCAACTCACGAGCCGACACAAAACAATATGGTGTCACTGCTGCAGTGCTGTCCGCTCCGTTCGCCAGGCAACGCCTCCTTTTGAAACAGGAAAAGTGGGTGGAGTAAGACTCTGGTAGGGGGGTGACTTGCTCTTTAATGGGCAGAGGGTTGAAGAATGTACTAATCCTGTTACAGAGGTCTGAGAAACTTTAGAATGTGAAATGCAAACATAATTCCTTTGAATTTAAAGGGTTCATTTGGATTTTTGCTTGTTTTCAGCAGAAGTTTTAAGGCATGTTTTACCACAATTTTTTGTATTTTAGACTAAAATCAGCAAAAGTTTTGTTGAAGTACACCCAGGTTTTAGCAGCAGGGATACATGAAAGCTGAGAAAAAAAAAATTCCAGGAATTTTCCCAGAACTGTCATTCTTAATCCTAAAATCCATGCTGGGTTCTTCTGTTTTAATAAGAGTCAAGTTAATAATAAGAACAAATTAAACATTGTTAACAGGCAGTTCCTCGGGGGGGAGAGAGGCCTCTCTGGTTCACACACACACACACACACACACACACACACACACACACACACGCATGCACACACTCACACACCAAAGATAAAATATCAAGCAGATGGAAACAAACATAAGGCTCCCCAATGTGAAGAATGTTATTTTGACCCACTTAAAGAAGGAAGAGGGGCGAGTCAGTGTCTGTCTGCTGGATGTGGAAGCAATGAGTAGCATCTTTATTCCTTTCAGTGAGGCGATTGTTTTGAAGAAAAAAGGAACCCACCAAATCCCTTCTTAAAGTAAAAAGATTCCATCAAATTACTCCTTCAGCAGCTTTTCATTAATCGCTCCTGTTCTTGTTTTATTACAGAAAGGAAAGAAAGCAGCGGCCTTAACCGAGATTCTTATCTATAGAAAAAAAGAGAAGAAAAAGGCTTTTAGGAACTTGTGTGTGCGTGTGTGTGCGTGCGTGTGTGCGTGCGTGTGTATGTGTATGTGTGTGTGTGTGTGTGTGTGAATAACAGGTGACTGTTTCATGGCTCCTGTTTCCTTGTTGTAACCCCATCCATTTGCTTCTACGTGTGTGTTTCCATGGCTTTTGACTGGCTGCAGATACTTGCCTATGTGTGTGTGTGTGTGTACAGATAACCAGGTGTGTTGTTTAGAGTGGTCCAGCAGGAGACCCACAACGAGCAGATGACAGACTCGAGGGTGAAAGGGCTTTGTTGTTGCTCTTTGTCTCCTCTTACAACAGAAAGATGAAAACCTGACTGCGTTTATCTAAAGGAGGGCGGCAGCGTAAAGCCCCTTTAGGTTGGGCGGAGGGGCCGGGTGTTGGTTTAAAGCCTCCAGGTTTTAAACACCAAATGCAGCAAGAAATGTCCACCTGGTAGATGAATGTTAGAGTCCCGTAGTAAGTTCAGCATGAGCAGGAATTTAAGAGAAGGCAGAGCAAGCTTCACTATGTTGCAACACTTCATTCTTGTTATTTTTGTTCTTCTCAGTAAAAAGTGGAAGCATACCAAAGGCAGTTTGCTTATTCTCATATTATTTTCTTTTTGAGACCCTGCGGCTGCATAAGAAGACATCTTGCACTATAATATTTTATTCTCTTCTACTTTGACCTGTTTTCATTATCTGGAGACACGATTCTGATTTACAATGTTTAGAATTCTTCTTTGTAGTTATTTATTTAAAAAATATATATGTTTGTGAGGTTAATCTAATCTGAAATGACTAAAAAAATCTAAATAATCATAATAATAATAAATTAAATCACACCAAATAAAACCTTTGTGTCTAAGGAAAGCATAATAATAACCCTGAATTTCTTTTGGTTTTTATTGTGCCAGCTCCACATTTCCAGTGGCCTCCCCCTGGCCACCCATATGAAAATTTTATAGGAACTTTTGAATTAAAAAGAAGACAAAATTTTAACAAAAAATGGCAATAAAATAAACAAATTTTCAATTGGAGAAATTCCTAAATAGAAAGTGACACTTTTATGACATGCTTTGTAATGTGGGGCATATAAATTTGCAAAGAATTTCTACAATCGCAAAACTTTTTGTTGAAATTTAGTCTCAAAGTGTCTTAATTTTGTCTGTTTGTTTGCAATTCACCCTATTTTTATTTTTAATCTGGTTGTGAGCTAGGAGTGTAACAGTAGATTGATACATTGATTATATGGTCATCGATCTAAAAGGCAAAAATCAATAGAATAACGATTTAGCAAAAAAAATTTTGTTTGTGAAGAAAATGTCTCCCCTTGAAAATGATTGTGTTCAATCACTTTTAATATCGTTTCATATTGATCGGTGGATTCGAAATTCTAAATCAAATCAAAATGTGACTGAATCTGAGATATTGGCAAACATCGAATCGTATCCACTGCATCGATATATCGTATCGTGATCAAACTAGTGATTTAGACCCCTACTGTAAAACACCAGTTAGGGGTCTTGAGATCACCTCCAGGAACTCAATTTTAAAAGCGATATACCTGATTAGAGAATTAAAGAAAGGGCCATTTAAATTGAAGGTAAGCTGTTGTATCTTCATGTTGGTTAATTAAATAGTAGTTTAAACAGATCGACTAACTTCTGTTTTTCTTAGTGATAGAGTCGTATGATTCATGTGAAGTGAAAATCACAGCTAAACATTTAGTTTTAAACATAATAGCGCTTTAAGGTTAAATTGTTAGCTTTACCCACAGGATTTAACCGTATCACATGGCACTGACACTGATTTAGAGGTGTTATGGTGCAACCCAACTCTTTCAGGACGTCTTCAAAGGAAAGCAGTGAAGCTAACTTTTGTGTCACGACAGAGGGCTCCAGAGAAACTGTATCCGTGGCTTCAAATAAACTCAAAGAATGCAAGCCCCACTAGCTAGTTCTCCAAACAGCAGATCCCATTTCATTGGAGCATTTGCAGCATGAGCCAAAACAAGCTAGTTCAGCTAAAATTCTCATGGGACTTAAAGGTTCTGAGACCAACATCCCTATGCAGGATGCACAGATAGCGGCACTCCCCAGGAAAGTTTCATATGGGTGGCCATGGGGCCTTAGAAAATTTTGGGGTGGCACACCAAATTGATCCTATGGTAATTCTGGGAAAGTTTAGCCTGTGGTGATGTAATAAATGCTTATTTATTCATTTTCATAAACCAAAAACAATATGCGTCCAGCACACATCAAATTTGAGAAACACAAAAAATATTTGGAAAGAAACATTTGAAGCAGTTATTTAATATGTTGTTTCAACATTTATTTTAGAATTTTAGAACAGCTTCATTTGTCTGTTTCTTCACTAAAACATTCACAAAAACTCTGGTGATTGAAACTTTTGTTTTGAAAATGGTGAGCAGCAGCGACATAAGCATTTTTTTATTCTGATTATTTATTCATTAAACGTTTAACTTTTATAGGGTTCTACATGTCTTCATTAAATATGATAAATTTGTGGTTTGTGTGATCATTAATATGACTTATTAAAGAACACTGGACTTCCCTGGAGTGGCCAGTGGGGGTGGCCATGGCCACCCCTGGCCACCCCTTGGGGGCTCCACTGTGCCCCGACAGTTGACTGGGTCCCCAATTCACCTGTTGGGTTAGGCATGTCCAAAGTGTGGCCTTGGAAGCATTTGTGACCCTAATAAGAGGGATTTTGTGTCGCCCTCAAATGCATTTGTAGAATTTTCTGGAATTGTGTCTCCAGCAGGCTTTTGACGTAGATTGACAGCTTGTTACATTTTTATGTTCAGATTTTTAGTGATGTAAGATTTATTACAAATAAAATAAAAAAACACTGTAAAATCTTTGAATCTGAAAAAATATTTTTTGTGACCTGCGCGGATGACTTTATTCCTTATCTTGAAAAGTTTGGACACCCCTGTGTTAAGCTAATATGAACCCACAGGAATGACCAGAAGCTGGTTGTACCATCTTAGCAACAAATAACCACTAGCATTCAACAGTTCATATTAACACTTTATTTTGATCTGATTTTAAGTATGACCCATAAGTTAACTCCACAGTGTGTGCTTTTGGGTCAAAGGTGAGAAAACAAGCCTGCAGGCCATGTTATGACAAAGCAAAACATCTACAGAAAATGAAAAGGCAGTGATAATTAGGTCAATCGGGGCTGATTAAAAATTGTTTGAAGATTAATATTTCAGTGACAAAGCAAAAAAAAAAAACATAAACCCAACTTTCTTTGAGGCGTGTTTCCACTTCAGGAATGTTTTGCAGGAACCTGGGTAGTTTTCTGAAGCCAGAACTAAAATGTATTTCCAGGGTACATATTTAACCCAGTTTAACCAAAATAACAGCTTTGGTAGGGAGGTAGTACTTCTGAAACTATCTGGAACCTTCTGCTTCCTTCTTACTGGTTGAGGATCCCCAACGTTCCCAATGACCATCGGCCATGAGGCAAAATACTGTAAATTATTACTAGTTTTAAGGTTCTTGGTCACATAATGGAAACACGCCTTTAGTCTATAAATGCTAGCAGATCTTCATCGTCTTTGGACGGGAAGCCATCCGTGATCATTGATGTCAGCTTTGGCACGTGTCAACTCATAAGAACATGTACATTTAGTCACAACTTCGTCGTTTTAACTCCAGACGATGTACCGCGTTCATGTGACATGCCCTATAAGATTCCACATTTCTCAACCTAATTCAGTATTCTCAGAAAAGTAGAAGCAGCCATAGAAGCGCTCCTTGTGCAAGACTCCTGATGGATATCAGCCACTGGCTTAAGTAACACGAACACAACTGGTCGAACTAAATTCAAACAAAAAAAAGAAAGAGAAGTAAGATAACCAGTTCTCTGACAATCAGATCTTTGTAAAGCCAGGAGACAGAAGGCTGTTTCCCATGAGACCCGAGGCTAATATTGTCCGTTCAGAAAACAGGAAGTGTTTGTCATCCCATTTCAAGTGCTCTCCTCAGGTCATGGTTCAGATTTTCATTTTCCTTTCCTGATTTGATCAACAGAGGACAGCTCTGAGAAAAGAGGGAATCCAAGTCCAGCAGGTGCTCCTTACTCGTCTTTATAGTCTCGCTTCAGGTTGGCTCAAATGTCTCACTCAGCCCTTCGTACATCAATCAACGTGTTTTCATTAAGCCACAGCGCTGGAGCGGCGGAGGACAGTGGATTGATTGAACAAACTGTTAATTCTTCCCTATTTATGTCTTTTCAAGGAAACAAAGGAGTGGCACCATTACTGGTTTGATCACAGTAAAGACAGATTAAATGAAAACCAACAAAAAGAAGACGCAAGCGGCTGGCCTTTCTGTGAACGTTCCTGTCCATGTTTGGAGTGTGAAAGCAAAACAGAAACAAGAATATGCCTCAAATCTCTGATCACTGCGTCCCTTTGGCTTTCACAGCGTCAACCGAAGAAAACAAAACAATAAGAGAAACATTTCTCTTTGTTGATTAATTCCATCTGGCTGTTTCTGATTTGTTTTGTTGGAGGTCAGCATCCAGCCGACACATCTGACATGAAATCAAACTCGTTCTGTCCCAGCCAGAGCTCCGGCAGCTCGTTAGCTCGGTCCAAACCCAGCTCCACCACCAGAGACATGAGAACCTCCTCGTCCACGGGGTCAAAGTCAATAATCCCGCTGGTGCCAGAGCCTTGGCTCGCCATGCTGATTCCAACACCCATGTTCCCACCTCCATGACCTCCAGTTGGCCCCAGCAGCTGGTTACCCGTACCCAGAGGTGAGAAGGTCTTTTGAGGTGCGCCTGCTGCTGGGTGCCCAGAGGAGGCCCCGGCAAGGTTCTGGTAGTGAGAGTTGAGCTTCTGTAGCTGCATGCTGGCAATGAGGTGCGGTCCTGTCTGCAGGCAGAATGGCTGAGGTTTGGAGATTGGCGTCGATGACAACGAAACTCCAGGCGTTGCGGTGGAACCAGCCGATGGTGAAAAGGGAACGACGGAGGGCTTGGAGGAAGGGTAGTGAAGAAGGGAGGTGAGCGGAGAAGAGGAAGAGGAGAGGTCCTTCATTGCAGCGTGAGTGTCGCCAGGAAACAGCAGGGAGGTCATCACCAGGAAAACCCAGAGCCTGTAAGAGAAGGAACCAGGAAGAAAAGAGATAAAATGTAATGTCATCAAACTGGCATGAAGAAGAGATAATCTGGTTAGCTTAAAGGTCCTGCTGATGGCAGGTGACATCACTGAAGATAGATGCTGTTAACGATTAGACCTCTGAGTAATCTAGCATCTAAATCAAGACTTGCTGTCAGACGGAACACAGAGAAGCATCTTTATCTAATTGTTGTGACTTTCTACTTGTAGGATTTTGACCATAATTACAACGATCTTGTTTCTTCATACACCAGTAAAGCATCCAATCATTTAAAACTGGATCAAAACTGGTCATCATAAGTTTCAAAATCTGCAGAATTTAAAAGCCCCATAGCTTGTGTGAAGGTTTGGACGATGGACATAAAAAGCCAAACGTGTGCAGAGCTAACACAATCTAGATCACCAGATTAGCTGGAAAGCAATCATCAGAGGAAAGCAATAAATCAAATGATCAAATAGATCAAATGTGGGAATCTTCTCAAAACCTCAGCAGCAAGTTACCTTGACGATAGACCGTATATATCCTTCTTCAAACCATACCCAATCTTTGCAACATTTGTTCAATAAAGATGCAGCTACATCATGAAACAAAGTATCACGCTAGCACAAATTTGATAGCTGAACAAACCCACATCCTACATCCAGAACCTTCCACGATTAAAAACCACGCAGACTTTGTTTTCAGCCAAAAGCATTCCCTGGCCAACGCGGAGATGTAATCCCTCCAGCATGTTTTGGGTCAACCTCCTACCAACAGGACATACCTGAAACACCTCCCGCGTCTCTCAGAACCTTCCAAGGTACTCACCCTATCTCTAAGGCACCTAGACCTTATGACAAAAGAATGTTCTAAACAATTGTCAATCTCACACGCTATTCTGCCAGAGGCGCACCTAGAAAATTTTGATAAAGGTGGCCAGACGGTGCCAGAGAGGATTTTAGGGTGGCACACCAAATTGGTCCTTGTGGTAACTCTGGAAGAGTTTAGCCTGTGGCGATGCATTGCATGCTCCTTTATTCTTTTTGATTAAAAAACAATATGCATCTAAAATACTTTACTCCAATTTGAGAAATACAAAAAGTTCAGAAAAATACACTTCAGTTATTTTAAATGTTATTTAAAAATTTATTACAGAATTTAAAAAAAAGTTATTCGCCTGTTGCTGTCTTCACAAAAAAAACTATGAAGATTTACTCTTTTTTGAAAATGGTGAGCAGCAAAAATGTAAAAACATTTTTAAAAAATCTGATTATTTCTTTGCTCATTAATTGTATAATTTTTTATTGGGTTTTACATTCATGTGTTAATTTAATAAGATGAATTTATGGTTTGAGTGAACATTAATATGATTTATTAACACTGGTCTTTCTCGGGAGGGGGGCAGCAATTTTCTAGGGATGGCCATGGCCACCCCTGGCCACCCCTTGGGGGCACCACTGTATTCTGCCATGGGGAGCCCATTGCATTCTTAGTACACATCTAAAGACCATGCCAATACCCTACAAAGACTATACTGGTCATTAAAACTGATTTTCACCATAATATTGAGGTTTCTCCATATTAAAGGGGACCTTTACTCATATTTCCATCTAGAAACATTAATGGTGATGTAGCAGGAACATCAACCTTAGAACATCAGCTAAGACACCCAAGATTAACTTTGAAGCCCATCAGTAAGCCTTCCCGATGACTAAACATCTTCCAAAAAGATCCATAACTATTAATTAAATGCCAAACCCTTCAACTGAATGACAAATTGATACGGCATGGAACAGAATGACAAATAAGTTAAGTGTTTCCTGACAAACACACAGCTGTTTCAGACTGCAACAACAAAGCCGTTGTTGACTTTGCAGCAGCTTCACTCGTGGTTCTGTAGACCCAGCAGATCACAGGAGTCACATCTGTCTGCGAAACACACAACAAGGCGATCCTGGTGCCATATGACTCTCTTCATTCGAGACCGATTCGGTGCGCTTGTTGTAGGCTTCTCCTCCTGACCTATTGAACAGCAAATTAACCGTGAAAAAGTCTGCGGGGAGAAAGTCCACGGGCACCAATGGGTTTAGTGAGTGTTTATAGGTCTATGAATGGAGGCTACAAGTGTGTGAAAGGAATGCACAACACAACAGAGCCTTTGAGGATCTGCAGGAGAGACTGGGTCACATGGGAGGATAAATACTGAGAGCAGACCACATGTCTGAAACACAGGAATAAGGTTTATGCAGAGTGTGGAGGTAGAAAGGGCAAGCAAAACAACTGTGTGTGTGTGTGTGTGTGTGTGTGTGTGTACTCCTATAGCCTCATATTATAGTCTCTGAGCTGGTTTATATTACTCTCAGTTCAAACAGCATGTGTGCCTCAGCGTACTCACAACACTTCTTGCGGCTATCCTTTGAGTAAGATAATCACTTAATAATGTCTCTCTCTCTCTCTCTCTCTCTCCCCCCTCCTCCTGAAGCTGGCTCTTATTTAGCAGGAAAATAATTGCTACAGGCAGGCATGCAGCTGCAGTCGAATGATAGAGTTAGCACACAAACAAAGATTCGAAACAGCTGCCAATGGCAGGTTGGTGTGTGTGTGTGTGTGTGTGTGTGTGTTCATTATTCATTGACCGATTACTGTCAGGGCCAGGCTGCACACGGCGTCTCTGCCCAACAGCTTTCTACCACATGAATCCAAGAGATGCAAACATAAACCAGCCAAGCGCGTCCCCGCTGGTGCAGGTAGAGAGAGGCGCTGCAGCTGAACATACACACTCACACACTGATGTTTAATTAGCTTTGAGCAAAATCTGGATGTAAATTTAATTCACATGTTTGGGAGGCAATGGGCTCAGGAGAGGGTTAAACAAACAGTTCTTCAAAAGTCTCCTATAAGTACATTATTTTAGTTAAAGGAACATTTCTGCCCTTTTGGAAAGTGTTTGTGTGTAAACGTTTTAAATCATAACTACTAGAGAGTTCAGGTATAGCCAAGACCAGATCAAATTGCTGCTGGAGTCTCGTTATTTTCACACTGATTTATTCAAATTGCCCCCTCAGATGACCTGGAAGGGCTCCATTTAGACCCTGTACACACGTAGCTGGGTATCCCACTAAACAAAGATATTTTTCTACAGTTTGGCCTGTCATCTATATGAAAGTGAAGATAAACGATTCTTTCAAAACCTCTGACCAAAGTGGAGATTTGCGAATTCTCTATTATCAGCATTTGCATGGACGTAAATAACCGGGATTTTTAAGTTTTGCACCATCACTGCCCGTGACAGAAATGCTCTGACATCATACGTGTGACCTGTGTTTACACTCGCCTGCTTGTTTTTGCAAACTCAGTTACTGCTCTATGTAGAAGACCACAGGTGAAGGACGGTTTTTGTCCACCATCAAGTTATTCTATGTCCAAAAATGTTTCGGGGAACTACTGCCACCTGCAGGCCTGGCATGCCTATGAATGTGCTTCACAATGGACTGAATTTTTCTTTTTTTATGCCATAAACAAGGTGCTGTACCCATGTTTTTTTCCTAGATGGATGGGGTAGATGTTTAATGTGGAACCTAAAGGTTTTGAAAGTAAAATTGGATGAACCGTTATGAGATTTTGTAGATAAGAGCTCTAATAATGTGGCAGCATCTCACTTTCCTATTGGCATTGATCAAACTAGCCATTAGCTCATCAGTCCCATAGGAAGTAAACTCTACATTTCTAAACGGAGGCTGTTCATTCGAATATGCTAGCAACATATTCACTGATAGGTGGTACAATACTGAGTACAAACCTTTAATGATTAACTCATTTAAACCTGTGCCTGTAATCAGTTTTGACTCATGATGCCACCATACTAGATTTTGAGGTTAGCATTGGTCTGGAATCTCCAACTTGCAAACCAGGAATTCTGACTTTGAGAGGTGTTCCTGGGGGTTTTCCAATTTGCGCCAACATACTCTTTAAGGATTCCGAGTTCATTTCACATTTGCGTATTTTAATTATTTATTTAGGTCCATTCTCCCTTTCTAATTTCATTTGCTATTTTAGAACTTTTGTGTTTTTAAACATATACTCAGTGTATATTCTGCCAAAGATGCTTTAATTTTTATTTTAGTCTTTTTTTTAAAACAGTTTACTGACAAGCTAATCATCCTAAAGATCTTCTCTATAACTGTATCCCCTTCTGGTTTTAAGAGACTCAGATGGTGTTGTAAACTGCCCGTAGGGGGCAGAATCGTAAAAAATAAATGACACTTTATTGTTTAAATAATAAAACCTATATTTAGTTTCTAGAAAGAGTTCCACAAACTGGATAGAGAGAATAAAGGGATGTTGTATTAATTTTTTTGTGCTCTGCAAGCGTTGTGTGTGCACGTACGTGCGAGAGTGTGTGTGTGTGTGTGTGTGTGTGTGTGTGTGTGTGTGTGTGTGTGTGTGTGGGATGAAGCAGAGCGGAGCTCAACAGAGGTATAGGAAAGATGCATATTTGCAAAACCTGGAGAAGTGCCAGTGTTTTTTCCTGCTCACAGCTGACCTGATTCATTGTGTTCATGCAGCACATTTATGAGCCCGTGAAATCAGCCCTGGTTGAGTTTCTCCCTGTAAATGATTTCATTAGCAGTCTGGAGCTGCTGTTTTGGCTTCAGAGCGCTCTGCTTTTGACGTGGTACCTGATCTCCTGCTCTAAGAGCCAGGTGAGGTCTTGTTGTAAAACATCGATACACACCTTCAACTCAAAATGTCAAATGGATGGAAGGAATAAGCCTTTCAATTTAATTATGTCATTAAAACATGGAAGTGTTACATTCACTCAAGTGTGTTGAGTTGAAAGAGTTTAACTAGAGAAAACTAACTTTTAATGTATGAAAATTATTATTGACCCATGAGTTTAACCCTGACAATCAGATTTTTTAAAAGATTTATTTATTTATATCTTAATATCAATAAAACAATTTTATAATTATTGAAAACATTGCATTAGGTAACAAAATATAATTGGCACTTATGCCCCGCAGTAGTTAGATCTTCCACAAGGAGGCAGAAGACTTGTGCAGAATTCAATGAAGCAGAATGATATATCCTGTTACAGAGATAGAGTGTAAGAAACTTTGGACTATATTGAGCAAATATGATGCAGTGAAGCATATTTCTTTTTAATAATCGTAAATAGCCACACTTCTTTAATGTCCTTCATGGCTGGTTAGCTAACTGCAAATGAGAGAGCCATAAGATCAAATCTGATTGTGCCAACTAAAATAAAAAGCTTCAATCATGTGAGGGGTATTTTATAAACATCTGTGAAACACATGGTTATTTCAGAAGGAATGTTTAGACATTTTTACCTAGAGGCACTAGAAATGCTACAATTAGCTGCCACTGGTGATAATTATGCCTGTACGTAACCACAGAATTACATGTACAGAAACCAGGCAAAGTGATTAATAATCTTGCAACAACTGAATAAAATATAGGTCTTAGCTGGAGTTAAACTAGCCGTTAGCTCATCAATCCTGTGGGATGTAACTTATTTTCCCAAACAGGAAGCTATCTACATTTGGTAAGGTATTAATTACTCATAAAAAAATCACCAGGATGATGGAAAAATAGTCCAAATAAGACATGGCTGTAATATATACACAGTGAAATGATCAATAATCTGATCTCAAATTCAGTTTTCTAGCGGTTCCGGAGCTTTCCATCCAAACAGCTCTTTTAAAAGAGGACACACGTTTCTAGAGAGGTTGTTAAACGGTCCAAATAGTTTATCCCCAACCGTGGAAATATCAGAGGAACACACATGTTACAGAGACTAACAGAACCGTAAAACAGAATGAAATGAGAAAAGTCTGCTAATTAGAGAACCACATTAGTGTTGTTTGGGTGCAGACACACAAACCACCAACAACAGTGGTTTCAATTACACAATTACAGCAAATTGAAATGTCAGCCTGACTTTCTCTCTCTCTCTCTCTCTCTCTCTCTCACACACACACACACACACACACACACACACACACACACACGCAAGCACACACCACTAATTACCTCCATATTGAAGATGGTTAATGAGAGCTCATTTAAAAAGGAGGAAAAACTATTTGCTGTCACTTGTGAACTTAAAAGTTTTTTGCCCTTTTGGAGGAAAATAAAGATGTTTCTCCATGTTTATGTCAGGATAAACACTAATCTGATGTAAAATGTAGGAAGGAGTTCATAAAAACACTTGATGATAGACTAAATAAAATCATTTAATGTTTTTTCATTTCCATAAAAGTTGCTTTAAGGTTAACTTATCCACTAATAACTTCAATTAAAATCTTTCATCTAGAGGCAGAAATAACTTGATCTGGATTCAAATGATTTTGTGGAATGCTACTGAGCAGATAGAGCCTGTGAAAAACTTTCATGTTATGAATTTCACACAACAAAATCAATCACTATTGATTCATGTCAGAATAAGGAGACAGATTGGGACCAACCTGAGAGAAAAGCCCGGTTCTGGTGATAGAAACAGTCCAGAGACGCTCCAGTAGGAATAAAACCCAACGAGATTCTGAGGATCGGAGTGTGAAGTCCGTCAGAGAGAAGTGTGTGTTCACAGGCTGGCTGCAGACAGTCTGTCAGAGCCTCTCAGAGCTTGTTCCTGAAAATAAAGCTGTTTGTGTTTCTCTCCTCCCTCTCACTGAAAAGACCAGAGAGAGAGAGAGAGAGAGAGAGAGAGAGAGAGAGAGTCTGCCATTCATAAACTAAGGACTGGAGTCCCAAGAGGATCCAGACTGATTAAATTAGGGAGGAAAAACAAACAAAAAAAGTTTTAAAAAGCTCAAATAAACAATGCAAGTAAAATCAGAAGGACTGTGAGGGAGTTTTTAAAACAGTTGCAAAACACTGGTGAGGATTCTCACATTCCTCGCCTTGCTCTTTTGTTGTTGGAATTTTGTAGAAAACAATTTCCACCTCATTCATCAGTATTGGAAATTTAGAAATGTGTGACTTATTTTACTGTCCTTCCATTGTGCTTCACCAGCAACTCTTCCTATTTTAAAAATGCTTTTGTTTGGTGATGTCTGTCGATGTCATTTCCTACTGAGTTACAACCAATCAGCAGGAGTTAACCACAAGTCCTGCTCAGCAACTCTACCGGGCCATTCCTGAGTACATACCTCAATGGCAGGTACTCTCTTGGTTTTAGAAATGGCCCAGGAAATGGTCATTTTGGTACGACCCAGAGAAATGGAAACATGCACATGCCGTGAAGGTCTGGTAAGATTTCTGATAATGGAATCTTTTCTGACCAAAATGTGGAAGACAGCCTCAATTAGTTTGCAGATATGTCAAATACCCATCAAGACATGGGTAAACATAAACAAAATGGCCCATGGAGGTGTCAAATGCACCAATTTGGAGTACTTTTTGGTGTGGTATGGTATGGTGTGGTGTAGTGTAGTATGGTATGGTGTGGTGTGGTATGGTGTAGTATGGTATGGTATGGTGTGGTGTAGTGTAGATTGGTATGGTATGGTGTGGTGTGGTATGGTGTGGTGTAGTATGGTATGGTATGCTGGTGTGGTGTGGTATGGTGTGGTGTAGTATGGTATGGTATGCTGGTGTGGTGTGGTGTGGTTTGGTATGGTATAGTGTGGTGTGGTATGGTGTGGTACAGTATGGTGTGGTATGGTATGCTATGGTATGGTGTGGTGTGGTATGGTATGGTGTGGTATGGTATGGTGTGGTGTAGTATGGTATGGTATGCTGCTGTGGTGTGGTATGGTGTGGTGTGGTATGTTATGGTGTGGTGTGGTATGTTATGGTGTGGTGTGGTATGTTATGCTGGTGTGGTGTAGTATGGTATGGTATGGTGTGGTATGGTATGTTATTCTGGTGTGGTGTAGTATGGTATGGTATGGTATGCTGGTGTGGTGTGATGTAGTATGTTATGGTATTGTATGGTATGGTATGGTATTGTATGGTGTGGTGTGATATGGTATGTTATGCTGGTGTGGTGTGGTGTAGTATGGTATGGTGTAGTATGGTATGGTATGGTATGGTATGGTATGGTATGGTATGGTGTGGTATGTTATGTTATGCTGGTGTGGTGTAGTATGGTATGGTGTAGTATGGTAGGGTATGGTGTGGTATGGTATGGTGTGGTATGGTATGTTATGCTGGTGTGCTGTGGTATGGTATGGTATGGTATGTTGTGGTGTGGTATGGTATATTTTATCATTATTTTGTGTCTCCAACTTGCCACAGTTATGCAACATTCTGGCTCTGTAAAGGTTACATTAACACTGAAATCCAAATTGCAAAATACAACAATCTGTTTTATTAATGAAAGTTTGAAAAGCAAACCCTTCTTCAATGTACTCTAAGTTCTCACTAAATGGGTTGTTCCTGATATTTTCTGCATTCTCACCATACTCTCCTGCTCACTCACCATGCTCTATACCTCAGCAGGAAGTTCTTACAAAGATCCTACCATATCCTCAAACCTCGTCCTGGAACGACTCTTGCGGACCACGTTAAGGTGCAAATTCATACTAGAAACACCAGTGTGAAGCTGACGATGGCATTGACTCCTAGACCTGAGATCAGTGTGAAACGTCCTGCCTCCAATTCTGAACAACCATGCTACAAAAAACTGCCTCCGTGTTCTACCAATGACCTCACACTTCCAAGGTTTTGTGCATGCTTAATCTATAATGGACTAAACGCACCTGGAGACTCTCCAAGACCACTCACATTTTTTTGCATGTAACATTGTCTTCATTCATTGTGAAACCAAACTAAGCAAACAGGAAAACTAACAATGAACATATAATGAAAGATGGAGTTAATCACAATATTTGGGATAAAATGGTGTAGGCTTTTCATTCTTGAATTTGTTTTGCTCATTATCTCTGAAACAAGGCAAACAATAAAGTGTAGAATCAGTTTGATCTTATATCCCGATCCAAATCCAGCCTCTGGGGTTTGGCGGCTGCCGCTCCGTAGGGCAGATGTTGCTCATTCTCAGGCAAACACCATCAGGAATCACACGGACCATTTCAAACCCCTCCGTCTTTGTCTGCGTCACTCATGGAGTCCTTGGTGGTCCGCGGATCATTTGCATAACTATATGTTCTCACTCTAGAGGTCTTCATCTCATTCAAGACACTGATGAAAAAGTGCTGAATAATTTATCAGGCAGGATGGGGAGATGGAGAAAGTAACTTCTTTAGGATGCTAGAGTCCTTTCATTCAAGTGTGATCAGTAAAGTTTTCTAAAGATGTTTATTTTTTCAGTTGATGCCCCAGTTTTTGGGCCTGCAAGGCCACATAGTTGATACTACTGTTGTCTTGCAGCAAAAAAGGTTGCAGGACTGAATCCTGCCTCCATGATATTTCTGTGCAAAATTAGCATGTACTTCCCATGCGTTCATGGGTTTTCTCTGGGTAATCCGGTTCCCCCCACAGACCAAAAACATGCATATCAGGCATGTTGGTGACTCCAATTCTCCCTGTGTGCTTGTCTCTGTGTCCCTGTGATGGACTGGAGACCTGTCCAGGGTGTCCTAAGCCTCTTGCCAGATGATTGCTTCAAGTACAATGTATCGAGAACTTGTAGAATTTAGAGTAAAATGTTGGTAGCTGAGGTTACCAAAATTAAACCGTTAAATTATAGGTAACGCATTTTCTTATTTCACAATGTAGACACCAGCTCCCCATGACCCTGGTGAGGATGGCACCAGTTTTTGTTTACTTATGTTTTTGGTGTTGAGAAAAATAATAATTAGAAAATAATTGAAACATTTTTGATGTTAGCTAGCTACCATAAAACAAAAAAAAAGACACATGTTTCTGTTAAACCCACCAAAGTCAAAGGTGCCTCCAATTCACCATAATGAAAAGCTACAAGAAGGTGTTGCTAGCAATAGCACTCATGCTAGCCTTGCTAAAGATAATTCACGTAGACAGCCACAACAGGTGTTGTGAGGAAAACAGTAACTAAAAAGACCCTTTCTGTGGGAAGAATGGCAAGTTAAGTTGTCATTTAATACGTTAGACACACTTCTTAATCAAAAGAAACATTTTAGATAAGTGAAATTAGTTATATGTTGCATCCCTGCTGACAAAACAACATATGATGTGTTTTGGATGCTGGTCCAGCATGGCGGTCCAGCATCCAAAACACAGCATATGCTGGTTTTATTTAGCAGGGGTGTGAATCTGCACTAGTCTCAAGATTTGATTCAATTACGATTATCATGTCAACGATTCAATTCGATATCTTGATGCATTATGATTATTTCATATGGGTTTATTTTCATCAATGAATAGAAGATGTCAGATATTTGCTTTTTTTTAAATCGAAAACCTTTAACAAAGTAAAACAAATCTGTTTCCTCATCTCAGAATCTTAAGAAATACTGAAAACCTATAGAATATGTCCAATTCTTGTCTTCCATTAGGTTGATAAAATACATAATGGTCCATATATTGGCTTTTAATGTCTTTCAGCAGCTTTATAATCAAATATTTATGCCGCGGTTAAAACTAAACTGCAATACATAATAATCGATTCATTGATTATCGAATTGATTCATAATCATTTATGTCCGCATCTCCATGCATTGATTATTAGATTAATTTCCTCAGTTCTAATGTTGAAATATCTAAAACAATAAGTTGTTTTAGATCAATTCACTTTTACATCAGAAATCATCAGAATAATTTAGAATACAGCTCCCCTCCCAAAAAACATCACAATCATGGATCCAACCAACACTCACACAAAACAACAAAAATGATGACATTACAGCTTGTAAATGGGTCAATTAATACTGAAAACAAAATCAGGTGACAGGTATATTCTTGAATTCAACCCCTCCTCGAAAAAATTAACCAATGTATTCTTGAATCCCCAAAATAACAAACGTTCCAACGTGGAAATATGTATATATGTATGTGTATATATATATATATGAACGATATGAACCTCATGATACAATATTTATTGCGATATTGTGGGGAGCCTCACGATAATAAGACTCACAACATAAAATACTTACACTGGTATCCTCCGTGCTGCGTTCACAGCTGTAGCCTCCATACCCCATGTTTGTTTATCTTTGCTGTGTGGGCTGCACGCACTCCCATTAGCAAACTGGCCGATGACACGGAGGCAAAGGATCATGGTCTATGTAGTTTACTTTGCTATGCTCCAGTGGAGCAGACTGAAAAGTGTTATTTTTACCTCAAGACGTACTGTACGATATAGTGACAAGACCAGGACGATATTGTGGTCATTTTACTACGACGATATCGCAATATTGCCAATATTGTTACATCTCTAATACACACACACACACACACACACACACATATATATATATATATATAATGAATTCTATTTGTAATGCACTTCATATTTTAGCAATCTGAAAGTATGTATATATATATATATATATATATATATATATATATATATATATATATATATATATATATATATGAATGTGATTATAGTCTTAAAGATCATAAATAAAATTTGACATGAGCCCATCACGACTTTCATGTAGACACATAGATGCATGTTCTTCAGTAAACATAGGGTAAAAAATAATAGCCAGGTGGGACTCTGCTTTGGTCTAGGCCCTGAAATGACACATCTCCCTGTCCCTCCCCCATGTCTCACTTAAAAAGAACAAGTCCATTTCACATTCACCCCAACAGCCCGCAGAGGGAAGATGGCATTAGGCGCCAACAACGTGCATCGACTCGGTCAAGTGCCACGCGCTCAGCCTCTCTTCCGTTAAGCAGATAAAAGGTGGCATCTGTCTTTATTGTGTGAGTAAATCCCCCTCCGCCATTGACCGCCGACACTTCACATGTTGATGTGGAGGAGGATGTATGGACGGAGGCCCCTGTGGCTTTGTTCCCCTCTAAGGGAGACGTTATGCAAATCAAACAAAACCGTTTCTGATTTCCATCTCAGCAGACAAATAATCATGACATTTTGAGCCAAGCTGCCAACCTGGATGAATTTCTTTTGGGGGTTTGGCCCAGTTGGTTTTTAACTGATAAAAACTCTAGGAGATAAAACAATTCCCTTCCTTTTCCCGCCATGCTGATTCACTTTGCAATGATGTGGAGAGCGTCCCAAATTACAAGGCTTATGCAAATGTCTGGGACAGCTGCCAATGCTTTTAACAACAGAAGATGATGGAGGACAAGGTTCTGGGTTTATCTAAAGTAATCAACAGCAAAGGTCAAACGATACTCTATTCAAAGCTATTCTGGAGCGGACTGATGATGATTTGCATCAGAGCTGCTGTTTTATTTTTTAAATACAGAATACACCATTGACACACAAGAGCTGGTCAGACTGATTGAGCTCAACAAAAACCTAAAACCTTGTTCCGTTTGTTTGTTTTCCATACAGAAAAAACACATTAATGTCTCTGGGAGGAAAAACTAATGCCAAAAACAAATTACAAATGATTATTGGCAAAACATTTGTCCTCATCATACTGGTGGCCGCTGATTTTTCCTTTACAGAACATTATATCACAGGGTTGGTCCATGTAAGTTGTTTTTAAAGGTACCAATAATCTTGAAAACGTTGAATTTCATGATGTAATTAGAAGCTCATACAGACACAGATTATGTATATTTCTGAAACTACACTTTAATTTTTTTATCCTGCAGTTCCACAACATTTACTCACCACTTAACTCCTTGGAGTTATGATAAATTGACACATAAGCATGGCAACAGCACTATGTAATTAAGTTCAGTTTCTATCATGTGCTGTGATTCGTCTTTCAATGATTATATCTTCATTCTTAGGAATCACCTTTTGACACTCTGGATCACTCGGGCACTATGGATGTTGGTTTCCTGGAAGGATTTGGACTAATTTGCCTCTTATTTATTGTTTAGAAGTACTTTTGTTGCTAAGTTTAATTAAAAATTATGGTTAAGACTATTGGTGTTCCACAGGGTCTTGTTCTCGATCCTGTTTTTTTTATTATTGATTCGCCAATAGCATCTTTTAAAATTGTTTTGTGGTGTCTCTTATTATTGCTTTTTGTTCATTTTAAACTTTGCAATTTTTTTAAGAAGGTGGCCTAAATAGTTGTTTTAAATGGTATAAATTCCTGGTTGTCGATTACATTTTTTCATGCTGAATGAGGAAAAAACTGAGGCTCTCTTGGTACCTAGAATTTTGAAAACTTCTTTTTTTTTTGTTCCTCTGATGTTATGTTGATGTCTTTAACATGGATGTTCTCATCACCAACTGATATTTCACAAGTATTTTAGGTTAGATTCTTGCAGTACTGACCGGGAAATAGGAAAAAGTATTTTTTAATTTGACATGAATTTTTTCCACAGAGACTGGATAGTTCTTTGTGTGAACAAAAAAAAAAAGATTTCCAGGTATTTTCTATTGTATTCACTCAGTGTCTATATAGGAAGGAGAACATTTTGTTAAAAAATCAAAAATTGGGAGTAGCATATAAAAGATCTGAGATGTTTTGAATGTCGATTCAGACATATGCAAACAAACACTGGGGAAAAGATCCTTTAGAAAGATTCCGTAATCATTTTATTAAGTCTTTTCTTTAAAGTTTTGCTATGAGACATGTTTAGCCAGTGATAACTGAAAGGACCCAAATGTTGCTCAAAGGTCCGGCCGTTCCCTTGGTGCCACGAATCCTCTTGGGGCCCCTGAGATTTTTTTTCTTAAACTTGACTCCATGGAGCACAAAAAAACCTACATAAACACGCACAAATCTCTCACGTCTCTCATGTTTACAGCCTCTGGCCGGTACCGATGTAGGGCCTGCTCCTCCCCCACCTCCTCCCAATTTTATGAGATAGAATTTCAATCGTTTCTCCTTTTCAGAGCTCGTAAACGGTGTAATGAGTTTCACTGGCTTCGGCTACGTGGGGCTCAAACCGCCTCGGTGACCGCAGCAGTGTTCATAAAGATCACAGGGAATCCTTACCATCAGTCACACACACACACACACACACACACACACACAAACACACTCCAGCACTCACTTCTGTTCAACACATGCCAGCTTTGACTGGTGATTCCTACATTTGGTGTGAATTTCCAGGCCATTAATTTAAGGAACATCACTTCTAAAGGAAACTGCCCGACATTTGTGGTTCCTCTTTCAAACGCTCTCTATTAAAGCCTCTATTAACCAGGCCACACCACATAAATCACAGCTTAAAAACAGCACAGAGACACGTGACAACAACATGCTCTCATGTCTTTTATTTCAGCAGAAGTCTGTGGTTTGTACATCAAAACATCCAAACAGTTTAAACAAAGTCATTTTGTTTAACACATATAAACACAAATTCTTCAACAACCTTGTAAATTAACTTTAGTCTAAAATATTCTTTGATGCTTTTGTTTATTTGCAGCAGACGTGAATATTCTAGTGGTTTTAATGAGTGTTAAACATTGTGGAGGAAGCTGCACTGAAAATTGTTGGTTTTTCTGAGGAGAATGACGTAAGATATAGCAGGAAAATTGTTTTGTTTCATGTTTGCTTTAAAAAGAAATGCATTTAAAAATAAAAATAAAATGAATTAAAAAAATTTACATTAACATTCACCTTGTTAGCACTTTGTAAACAAATACCTGCAGTCTGCAAATGAGGTGTTTTAAAAGCAGAAGTCATTGTACAGTTGTAAGAACTATGTGTTGTTGTGCAGGTCTGATCTGCAGCTACAGGAAATTTGGTTAAAGTTATTGCTGACAAAGGAGGTTCAACCAGTTATTAAATCCAAGGGTTCACATACTTTTTCCACCTGCACTGTAAATGTTTACATGGTGTGTTCAACAGAAACATGGACACATATAATTATTAGTGTGGTGATTGTCTATTGTTGTGACTTAGATGAAGACCAGATCACATTTTATGACCCATTTGTGCAGAAATCCATATAATTCCAAAGGGTTCACATAATTTTTCTTGCAACTGTATATATGAGCTTTCACAGAAGGCTGACTGTCAGTAAATGTGCCAAAAATAGAAAAAAAAAAACAGTCAGTTTAAAAAATTAACTTCTAAAACTCTTCAGATTTTTTATTTCCTCCCTCTAACCAAGTGACCGACAGTCTCTAACAACACGTTTTTGGCCTGGCTTGGTACACTTGGAACCACATTGAAGTAGGCAGTGGTGGACTGGCCATCAGGAACACCAGGATGTTTCCCGGTGGCCTGGCCACTAAACTGACCCAGTCAGCAATTGGCGACAGCCCTCCACCCCGTTCAGAGATTTTACGTCGGAGGGTAGTGTTTCTAACACCCCCACTCAAACAGAGAAATGGCAGCAACCTCCTACTCTGCACTGGGTTAGTATCAAATTCCTGGCCTGAATTATTGTCCCAGTGCCGCTTATTGAAAAAGGGGCAGCAACAACGGACCTGTCACTAATGGAAACGACTTGAGCGTGGTGGTGGTGGTAGGGGGTTAGTGGCTTGATTATTCGATGTAGAATGTCCGAGTTTGGGGGTGCTGTTGCCACTGAGACAAGTTGAGCCAAGATGAGTGGGTACAAATAAAAAAGGCTGTCTGCCAATGTCATTTCCTACTGAGTTACAACTAATCAGCGTGAGTTAACCAAACGTTATGCTCAGCAACTCTACCAGGCCATTAGGAGTACCTACCCCAGCTCAAGTACTCCATTGGTTCCTGAAAAAGGCTCGGAAAGTGGTCCTTTCAGCCGGCACACTGAAGTGGATACATGCGCATGATGCAAAATTCTGGTAAGATTACCCTGAAGTTCTGATAGTGGAGATGGCCCATGTTTCGGAACATTGCATTTTTGGCCTGGTTCAGTACGCTTGGAACCACATGGAAACAGCCTGAAACTGCATTGAGAATAATCGAGTCATGATGAGCGGGTACTAGAAAGGCCTGTATGGGTTCCTGTGTTGGACTGGTTAGGTTGTACCCAACTTTATGTCCAATGATGACTGGAGATTGACACCAGCTTCCCAGGAACCACAGAGCAGAATGGTGTTTAGTTAATTATTAATCAAAAAAAGTTGTACTTAAGATCATACATGCATGGCAAGTTTTATTTTTAGAGGACCAAGCTTTTCCATGTATCTAATTATCTATCCTTTTCTTTAGTTTTATACTCTCCGCTGTTCTATTACCAACCTCAGCTGTACTCTCCACCCTACCATCCCGCCTGCAGCAGTCTTACAACTGCCCACTCCCGTGAGATTTACGCTGGGTCCCGTGGGACCGCAGTCCCATCCATCTGTAATCAGTCTCCCCCGTTTATCTAATCCCCAGTATCTCAGTAACTGCCAGATCGTCTGTAGTAATTACCCATCCCTGCTGCTATGCCTGTTGTGAGCTTCTTCGTGTTCTGTTCCTGTCTACTTCACAAGGGACTTTGTCAGTTATTTTATTAGTTTTCAAAGACCTTTTTAGATCATATCTGCCAGGCTGCCTGCACCCTTGGGCCTTACCACATTACAACCAACTGTTGCACAAAAACAGGACTCTGTTTATGAGTGAACTAGAAGAGATCGGTTTATGCAAATGTAATTTCCCTTCAGAAAAGCCCAACATGAACCATTAGGAGCATATACAGAGAAAATAATAAATTTTAGAAATTTACAGAGAAACTTAGTGACTGTATTAAATTTTGGGGGCAATTCCAGTGCAGGGACTATTTTAATGAAATATTTGTCTAAAAAGGGACCATTATGAGACGGCATAAGATGACAACACGTTACCTCTGATGGTGTACGTCAAAGTTTTGGAATTTTTCTTTTTCTGAGTTAAAAGCTTTGTTGTTTTGGATTGCATGGTGGCACAATTAGTGGGAATGTTTGAATCCCAACTGCAGCCTTTCTGCGTGGTTTCCATGTTCTTTACTCTAAACTGTCCCTCTCTGTGTGTGAATGGGTATTGGTCTCCACGTGTCCCTTTGATAGACCATTGACCTGTCTAGGGTGCTCCCTGTCTCTCACTCGGTGGCAGCTAGAAATAGGAACCAGCTCCTTGCAACCCTATTTGGGATTAAGCGGAATCAGAAAATGAGTGAGTTGGTTTTTGAGTATCAGAGGCCAGGGTAATGATTGGTTTATCATGTTTAAAGATTTGGTAAAATCGTAAATGTATTTGTATAGCGCCTTCTAGGGTTCTACAACCCCCCAAGGTGCTTTACAACACAAACAGTCATTCATCCATTCACACACTGATGGTGATGAGCTACATTGTAGCTACAGCTGCCCTGGGGCGCACTGACGGAGGTGAGGCTGCCGAGCACATGCACCACCGGTCCCTCCAACCACCACAAATGGGCCAGGTGGTTGAAGTGTCTTGCCCAAGGACACAACAACAGCACTCTCTACCGGGAGCTGGGATCAAACCTACAACCCTCCGATTACTACACAACCCGCTCTCCCTCCTGAGCTACTGCTGCCCCATTTTTTTTAGTCAGCTCAGTAAGAAATTTGTAGTTCATTTTTGATCAACTTTTTTAAGATTTGTTTTAATTAGAGATAATCTTTCATAATCTGTCATACAATTTCCAGAGAAAATGAGAGCAGCTTGTTTTATTTATCCAGAATTGGTTTGTAATTTTCTCCATTTCAAATTTTTTGCTTCTGCTTTATGTAAATAAAAATGTCAATTACGTAACTCCTATTAATTTTAGGTACATTTTACATATTAAAGAAATTTTAGGGTGAAATAGAATTGTTTTGTGACATATCTTTCACTTCTTTCTATAAAATAAAAAAGCCGATTGAACTTTCCAACAAAATCGGAATTGCATTTTTAAAAATCTGGTAGTTTTAATAACACCAGTTAGTGATGGTCAATAAAAAAAATGCCCCATGTTCTCCAGAATGTCAAATATTTTGATGAATTTGACTTCTATATGAGTAACGGACATAAAGAATTAAGTAAACATAGCTGTAATTTATGATTTATGTATTTAAAGACTTTTCAGAATGATTTAAAATAAAAGACACTAACGCGTATAAAAATCACACCAACCAGACGTAACCTAATGACCACTGGCAGCTGAGATGGCTAATCTGGTTACAGATCAATGTTCTGCTGGGATAATCTCCATCCTGACATTGCAATAGGTGTTACTGTGACAGCTGCCACCTATCTAAACATTTTATGTCCACTCAGGTTCCTCACAAGGCAGTGGCACTCTAATGGGCTATCCATTCACCTAGTTAGATTAAAATGGTTCCTGCAAAAGCTGTCTGGGAATGACTCACTCCATTGGACTTCCTAATTTGATGAGGCCTGGAGGCACATGTGGCAACATTTGTGTACCAGGAAAACCCCTGATGTTCTTGGTTCATGGTTTCACTGAAGCTGATTTGTTGACATAGTGGGAACCTACCAAACTACTGGTAGATGGTCAAATTGTTGGGGCTGATTGACGTATCCCAAGATATCTGTTACCAGAATAATATATTGCTACAATTCAATGCTCCTGTCATAAACTTGGGACCATGTGGTCACATGGTTGCTACATTATCATGTCATTGTCATGTACTCCCCGTCATATCACGAACAATGCATTAGACCATTTATGACCAATTGAGTGTATTCGATTTCCCCCCCCAACTCTATTGACCTATACAAAGAGGACATGGTTTAAGAGAACGACCTGGGTAGTGGTTACCACAGAATACCCCTAAAATTCTGTCCATTAGATAAGTTCTGAAGGTTCAACTACAGAAAACTTGTTACGACTTTTACTTCCACTAGACAGTCAAGTTTAATTGTCTTCTCAGCATGTTTGTTGCTACTAAAGTCAAATCCCATTAAACCTGACCACTGTGTTATGCGTATCTCTTCCTTTCCCCCCCTAGTCCTGTAACTTGAAGTCACATGAGGTAGGCATTCAAATATCCTGAAAAGGACACCTCTAAGTTGTTTTGTAACAAATTCCGTGAACAAAAACAAAATAAAGTAAGAACTATGTCAATATAAAGTTTGAAACTTGCTTTCAATCCAGCAACAGACTGGAAATGTTTTTATGCTTGTAACAAACGCACCCAACCGGACCTTACAATGTTTGGTAAAAATTAAATCTTTTCTTTTTTTTCCAACCGGAAAAAAAGGGAGAAAAAAAAGAAAAAAGGGGGGAAAAAAAGAGAGAGAGAGAAAAAAAATGTCAATCTTTTCAACAGAGAAATACACCGTACCAAAGGATAATGGTGCGTTCCAGTTGTCCTAGGAACATGTTTTTCCGAGATAAGTTAACCGGAAATGACGCAATGAATTCAGAATTTCAAGCTGCGAGCTCGTACGTTTCAGAGGACCCAGAGATCACCATTTTAAAGATGGCCGCGCCCAGTGCTACCATAGTTGTCGTCTTTATTTTTTCATAATTTATATGTTCTGCGTTCTTTCTTTTTGCTATTTAACAGCACCAAGTTGTTGTTTATTCTTGTTATCAACAGTTACGTTGCTGAAAAAGTCAGTATTGCCGCCGAAATTGACCGGTGTTTATGGATTTTTAACTGTTCCTGGTGTTTACATTTTTTAGTTTAATTTTTTTTTCTGGTTTTATGTGGTTTTTCTGAGTTGGAATCTGGAACGCAAAATGAGCTCATTACGTCATTTCCAAGTCGGAAATTTCAAGTTCCGAGGACAACTAGAACCCACCATAAGAGATGGGACACATCAAATCATACAAGGCAAGGATTTTTGTGTCAGTAAAAACATTTTTAATGAAAAATTCACACTTTTGTTCCAAGAGAAGTCGTTCCCCTTCATTTTGAAAGCACAAAGATTTTGGTTTAAGAGCAACCAATCTACGCCCACTCACATTCACTTTACCTAAAAAAGTGTGTGTGGGGGAAACACCCTTCCCCCTCAAGCGAATGTGCAAAAACAGAGTAGGACCAATGAGGGGAAGACATGAAGGCAGAGTTTTTGGCCTTACTGTAACTTGAACAAAACACCTAAAATTAGTAAAACTTGAACTTAAACTATTGAATTACAATGGAAATGAGTTTAAATCAGACAGATTTGACTGAACAAGGTGATGAAGATTTGACCAGACATGCTGCTTGGGGTTTGGGGGCTATTTCACAGTGATGTAAGACAAAGCTGCTTGTAACTGGTTCCAGTTCTTCCAGTTTGAGGAACACAGTCTGCAGTCATGACGACAATTCAGGGATATTTTTGTCTTTGTTGGTATCAATACAGATAAAAGCTGCTAAAAATTTAACAGTTTATTTAAAATTCCAGAATACCAAACGATCCTGGATTTTGTCCACTGTGAAACCAGCCTTTTCCCAACTTTTCCGGACTGTTTGTAAACGTCTTTAGGCATTTCCAAGCCTTTAAAGACGATCCAGATCTGTTGCTTTAACGGCGCATTTGGGGATTTTGTGTTTCATTGCTCATCCATCCTCAAGAGGCTGAAATCACAGCAGGATTGCTGTGACCATGAAACCGGACTCCCCCAAAAATCTGTTTTTCCATTTCCATTTGACTGATGCCTCCCTTGATATCGAACACCGAGGGTGCATTTCTGTCATCCGCTTTAGAAAACGACAATGGACATACCATAAACTTTCAGTCACACAAACCCACATTTTTTTAAACAAAAGGAATTAAAAACAACGAACATTGTACAGCAACCACATCAACCCTCCCATCCCTTATTAAACTGTTTTCCCCTGGAAACACTCAGCTAATGTTTTCCAAAACCCTCTTGTTCTCTTCACCCCCCTCAATCGTTCACTCAATCCATGCCTCAGGGCTGGAGGGGTCCAGTTCATATTGTCTTCATTAGAGCTGCGGAGCGTCGATCTGGTTCGGAAACATAGTGTATGTGTGTGCGTGTGTGTGGAGGAGGCTGAGTCTGCCAGGTCCTAAACCACATTCTTTAGATTCCCTGTAAACAAGACAGAGACAGAAATGAGAGGGGTGAGGGAGGTTACTTGGGTGAACACACAAACCCGTACGAAAGATGTAGAAGGAAGAGGGTCAAATTCAATTCATTAGGTTGAAGCTAAATAGACACCAAGAGAAACCGTAGATGGAGGCAGTATGAAAGAGAAACACACACATAAACACACACTTGTGCCAATGAAAATGCAAAACAACATCTGGCAGAGGTAGGCCCCGTCAGTCCCGAGGAAATATAAGCATGCAAAAGGGGAATCGGTATGAAAATGACAATGCTGTGCGTTTATTTGCATGAAGGCAGATCAATTTCCATGCCCAACTTACATACACACACAATTGCTGCACTGTGTAGACTGTTTGGCGGTTCACCTTTGGAGATAATGTCTAATCGTTAATCTTTTGTTGTGCTAAACGGCCTGATTGAGAAAAACAAACATGTTACACGAGTACTCTGCCGGGATGAGTAATTACCCTGACGCAGTGAGGGAGGATGTCCTGTTTGTTGGCCATTGTGGAGCTGTCAGTGGAGTCCTGTCATGTTCTGCCCGTAGTGACAACAGTTTTGTCGAAACTGGAACAACAATGACTCCTCTGACTAAACTCGAGGTTTAAACCTACACTATGATGGTGAAAATCAGCTGTTTGACCAAAGAGATGTTGAAAATAAAGAAGCCATTTTCATTTTAAGGAGGATTCCCTGTTTTAGTACAGTGCTACGAAAATGTATCCACCCAGATTACTGATTTCTTCTGTTCTTGCTTTTGGTCATTTTTAAATGTTTGAGATCAGCGAGCAAAATTCAATATCTGACAAAATATTCCTTGGACTGATGAAACAAAAGTGGACTTTCCTGGAAGGTGTGGGTTTCGTTGTGTCAAGTGTAAAACAAACACTGCATTTCTGAAAAGAACATCACACCAGCAGTCAAACGGTGGCGGCAGCGTGATGGTCTGGGGCTGCTTTGTTGCTTCAGCACCTGGGCGACTTGATATTAACTTGATGAAAACAGAACAAGTATAGCTTTTCAGATAAAAGGTCAATCCCACTTCCTTAATGAATTTCCCAGTTTTTAATCTGAAATTGCAAAGTAGCTGTACAGCGTAAACCACTGTGACATATTGAAGGATTCCCCTTCAATATGTCACTATACCAGTTGTTGTTGACACTTTTTCTCAATATGCTTGTTAACAGTGTTTTCAAAATAGTTTTAAGCCTACAACAGACTTCATATGGGTTATAAAACTTAAAGCTGCTATAGAGTGGAAGATCCAGGGAGGTACGGCGGTTTGGCGAAACCGACAACTGGATGGTCCAATAGTTGCTTTTGGTCCGAAACGTGTTGTTGGTGTAGATTTTAGGACAAATGCGAGAGAACCACTATGTTAATTTTTTTCCATTTTATTATCTCCACAATATATTTATAGCTATACTATGTTAAAATGTTGTTAAGAGGCATGAAAACAAAATTTTAAGCTAATATATTTTCCAAATTTGCTAAAGCAGCTTTAATGCAGAATGACAACACAAACATCACTGTCTGGTTCCACTAAAATCTTTAAGTCCTGCCTGCTTTACGTAAACAATTAATTTACTTTCCCCAATTAAAAAAAATTAAATACACTTGTTGACTCAAGTTGCTTCATGTAGTTCTTACTTTGCTGCTGTATATTAGCCTGGCAAGCCATCCTATATATGTGAATATATAGTCTGGCCATGACCCATTGCCGGCTCTCAGTCGTGGGGCGGGATCTACGGTTGTCTTTCAAACTGTCTGCACGCAATTAGATAGCGCTAGGACCAATCAGAGTAACGAACAACGTGACGTAATCACAGCGACGGAAAAGCGGGACGCAGTAATGGCGTCTAACATCAATGATTTCTGTAGTTTTTGTATGAAAAACATATGAATATCAGGTGTACTGGGACATTGCACTACTTAGTTTGATAAAAATAAGAAGCCGCTAAGTATATCAGACAGACTTATGCACGTTGGAGTCTAAATAATCCAATGTTGATGACAAAGCCATTTCAAACGAATGTGTTTCCTGCGCCGCTGCCATGTTTTTGGGTTCGCGGCCGCAGCGCTGACGTCATCGGCTACTCCCGCTCTGTGATTGGCCCAAAATATAGAGCGCTGTGATTGGCCCTACCAAAACTATAGCGAGCTGTGATTGGACAGCCACAGGCAGCGAGGGTTCCTATGAAGCGTGCCTAGACCAAACTCTGCAAAGCAAGAATTTGGTCTATTTCACTAGGCTAGAAGGAGGCAGCAATGGCGTCTAACATCAATGATTTCTGTCATTTTTGTATGAAAAACATGCGAATATCAGGTGTACTGGGACACTGCACTACTTTGTTTGAGAAAAATAAAAAGCCGCTAAGTATATCTGACAGACTTACGCACGTAGTCTAAATCGTCCAATGTTGATGACAAAGCCGTTTCAAACAAACGTGGTTCCTGCGCTACCGCCATGTTGTTTGTGTTCGCGGTCGCAGCTCTGACGTCTCTGTGATTGGCCCACAATATAGAGCGCTGTGATTGGCCCAACCAGAAATATAGCGAGCTGTGATTAGACAGCCACAGCAGTGGATCAGGCTGCGAGGGTTCCAATGAAGCGTGCCTAGACCAAACTTTGCAAGGCAACAATTTGGTCTAGTTCACTAGGCTAGCTGTATATACATTTGACATTTTGATGTTTTCCGAATTTCATTGGCTATTTGATGAGTCGATCAACAATACACTTCGCCACAATTGGTTCAAGCTTCACTCGTTAGAATAGGGAGTAGCACCTATCAACCAATAGTTGAAGATTTTGCCTGAACAGAGGGGGTAACCCTTCACCTATTGGATCAGCATTTGAAGGAAATTTAAAAGATTTTCAGAGGCATATTATGTTGGATTGTGGACATAAGACTTGCTGTAGACTATTTTGTTGGTTTACATTATCTGGATCCTTGTGACTGTAAAAAGACTATTGGTCTGTTCTGTCAGTGATATGAGCCTTTGATTGGTGAGTTGGACATTATTTAGCATTTTTCAGTGGTTTAACCAAAGCGTGAGTCTACAGTTATGATTGTAAAATGCTGCAAAAAACCCCAAAACAAAACAAAAAAGCCACTGATTTGATCCAGAAGAATATAATTTACATCCAGCTGTACATAAAATGCCAAATGGGTAAATCACCAACCAGATGGCAAAAGTGCAAGTCATCTGTTGGTTGAAAATTCTTGTATTTTTAATGTTGCAATATATATTGCAGAAAATATTGCAAAGTGAATTTTTCCTATTTCGTGGAGCCTTACTTTCAACCACTGAAGAAGAAAGATACACTTGGTCTGCTTTTATGTCTATAGGCCAAAGCCATAGGCACTGTTTGAGTCTACAGGAAGGAAAGGATGTCTAACCAATTAAGTGTACAAATGAAACTTGTGAATAACAGCTTTAAGTAATGGTGACCTTCAATGCTTTGCAGTTGAATGAATTTAGTCCAAGCACAGCAAAACTTAATGAACTTAAGCAAGATGAGCTGATGCCAAAGAATTTTCCATTTTCCCTCCAGTTTCTGTATATGAGGCGTAAATAAATCCTCAATGTGAATTTTCTAATATTTGTTTTGAGATACTAAAGTGATCTCAAACCCTTGAAAGTATTAACAGATGGAAGGTTATTTTAACCTGCAAAAGTTGGCAAATTATTTGGCAGTGCTTGTAGACCCAGTTTAAAATTTCATCTTCTTTTACTCTATTCTCAAATTAATCCTGACTAAAAAAAAGCATCACTCATGCTAAACCTCTTAGATCATAGCTTTCTCCTGCCCAATCTAGGGAAGAGTGTTTCATTTTAACAAGTAAAACCACTGTCAGTTGAAACTTGACCTCATACTGGGCTTTCCACTAGAACTAAAAGACAGAAGTGTGTTTAACGCATGGTAAAACTTCAAGTACTTTCCTTTCCTACATGACCTAATTTGTGAAAGCAAACCGCAAGCTGTGTTTACAGTTAAAACTTCTCCAAATTATTGTAGTGAGTGAGTCATTTTTCTGCTGCACTTTGGGGACTGAGGTACAGAGACTCACAACACAATCAGCACTTCTATTTTCCTATTATGACAGGAGGAAACTTTAAAAATCATGATGCAAGCTAATAACAGGAAAGGACACGAGAAAAGAGAAGCAAAGCACGTCAGTGAAATTTCATCAACAGGATATTTGGTGGAAAATTTTAAATAATTTTTAAATGAGTCTCTGGGGTTTGATTTATCTAACCTCCCATGCAACTTTCAGTACAAGACTGGGTTTAAGTGCATAAGATAAAATTTTATTGAAATTGCACCTTTTAAAATAAATATCACAAAGTGCCGTGGCCGAGATGAGAATGAATAAATGCATGGGTAATAATTTCCAGTTCAGAGCGTGACCGAATGGAACTCAACTTAGCAATTTTATGAGGTAATAAAAACAAGCACAAACCAGGGATTTGAAAAGAACATCCAATTTAAAAGTTGAGCCAAAGGTTACACCAAGATTCCTAATAGAAGGTTAGCAACAGAACCAAAAGTATCTACTATCTTAGGCACAAAACCAATCAGGAATACAAAATACAACTTTAGCTTTCCAGTGTTTCCCATCCATAGGCTTTACCGTGGCGCTGAAATTCCAGCGCCACGCCCACAAAATATGTAGTTATCCTTCTCAGAAGAGTAGCGACCATAAAATATCTAAAACCAGAGTGAGTTTAGGTCGTCACTGGACATGGTGCTGGCTGGTCACTTCATGTATCAGCAGCGAACCTGGCATCCTGATGGCTAAAAACCTTGTTCTGTTGTTGCAACTACAACCTCCATACACTAGATGTCACTTTGGTGTTTGTGTTCCATATTCCACCTTTAAGTGAACACTGTGGGCTTTTATCGTTAAAAAAAAGGGTAGCAACTGTTAAATTATATTCATTTGCATGGCAAACATCTTTAAATGTTCTCAAAATGTACTGTTCAGAAGGCTGGTATAATAGAAACAGTCGGATCCCTAAAACAGATCCTTGTGGTACACCGTAGTACAATATGAAGAAAACAGCTAGTACCTTAGTCTGTCAAGCAAAATGTGATGGTCAACAGTACTAAATAAAAAACTGAAGTCAGGTCCAACATAAGCAGAACAAAACACTCCTCATCAAAACATCTCTGGAGACTCAGTTTTATGGGATGACCTCTATGGAAGCCAGATTGAAAATGTTGCATTAATCCAGAACAAGCTTTTCCAGAATCATAGCGATAAAGACAATTCTGAGATTGTCTCTAACTGCTAAGTTCATAAGAGTCAAGCTTTGTTTTTGTTTTTTAAAAGTGGATGGATGACAGGATTCTTTAAATAAAAAACAGGGACTTGACTAGAGTCAAGTGAGGGTGCTTGACAGTAGTTTGGACTCATTCAGAGATGCAATCAAAAGTGTTGGAAACAGGAAAATCATGCGAAAGTTGAAGATTCTCTGTTTTTTCCCCATCAGCGTTGCAGTCATTAATCTCCCTCATTCTGTCTGTTAGTCACTGCTTTCCAGATGTTGAAACTCTGCTGAAGTGACATGTTTTCCTTTGGGCTTCAAAAATGTAATATCTGTAAACAATTAGACAAATCATCTGTGTGTGTGTCATTTCTTTGGTATGTAGAAATCTCTTCTCTGAGCATGTTTGGTCTCTTAGGTGGAAATCCTTGTGCGGATGTTTGAGTCTATGAGTAGCATTTTGTCAGGGAAAAGGAAGAGTTACTGAGAAATAAGCAGCCGGATGTAAAGATATTGCTGTATTTGCCCATAGATACTCAAAAAATGGTCGTCAGTTCATTCAAGCATGCATGCACGCACGAGTATAGCCTCTGGGGAAATTATGCTACCACTCTTCTAAACCCAGAACTGTGATTACACAAACAGTGAGGCGGCCACCACAGCCAAGACAAACACCTAATAAAACTGACAATTTAATTTATACAATGTCAACGTGCACGTGTGACTGACAAACACTGGGAAACACTGAGTAATCCTTTAAACGCTTTGTAAATCCTTTGTTTATTTTACCGCACTTGAAAGCACATTAATTGGCCAGTTTATAAAGCGTAATAAAAGCTGAAATGTTTCTGATGTCTGTTTCAGATAAAAGTCTGCTTTCATTACTTTTATTATTTCTAAAACTTCAACAGACATGCCAGTAAAAGATATTTTAACTGCCTTTTAGCAACAACAGTGGTGCGACTGTGACAGTGCTATAGCAACTGTCCAACACTTACTCCCATAAATTAAATTTGTTGTCTGTTTTAATATAGCAGTGGGTAAATCTCACTGACTGGTATTTCCTTGACTGTTCCTTGTCCTACAAAATGTCCACTTAATCTTTAGCTAACTGGCTCTAGTGAAATAGAAAGTATTAATTTCTACTGGACTTGGCCCCTCGATGCAACAAATATGCAAAATTAAGCTGCTGCAGGTGATTTTTATGTTCATAAATAGCCGCAGAATTTCACATAATTAACCATGTAATGTGAAACTGATGGTTCTGAGACTGCAGCAAAAAACTTTGGTCTTGGCTCTGACTAGCCTTTCGTTCATGAGTTCTACACTCTATCTTTGCAAAGGAAAACACTTCAAAATGGCAAAAAAGCTAATTGTACACAGTTGTAGTTCAGCAAGCACCAAGACCCTCTCCTAAAGTTGATCCAGCTGCAAGATTGGGGCACCACCAATGCAGAATGAATGGTGCTGTGCATAGACGGTGATTAGAAGTCTTACCCCTCCTTTCCACCAAATGCGTGAATGGCGTGTAACGTAATAGAGGCGTTTTTCCCACGAGCTCCCTTCCAACCGGGAGGATTTCAGATGTGAAATGGGAGCGAAAGCATTCCATGCAGCTGGTCCCGCGAGGTCACAAAATCACGGGAGAATTATAACACCACACGTAATTTGGGCATTCACACAATAACAAGTAAGGCGAAAGACGGCTACATGTATCCGGAAAAGTCTGTGGTTTATTTTCTGTTTTGTTTACCTTGTTATGGGGGTTTCACAGGAAGTTATGTACTTTTTTTTACTAGTGAAGCAACTGGAAATCTGCATGTGACTTTTATTTTGAAAGATTCTGGATGTTTTACACTGCTTTCGAGTTTGACTTCCTGTCTGGCCTGATCTGAACTGCGGAGTTTGACGTGTTCTGGAAGCGTAGTGCGTAAAAAATAGACTCGAAATGTAAGCAATGCGTCCTTATGCGTCTGGGATGCGTCCAAAATGTGATGCTTCGCGGCCGGTGGAAAGGCACCCATTCACTATAATGGTGGCTAATTGCTGCAAAGTACATTTTGCTGCTGTTTCGTGAGGCTTACGCGTCTGGTGGAAAGGAGGGGTTATGGATGATTGCCTTGCGTTAAGAAGGGCAGCAAAGAAGCCACTTTTTGGGCTGTTGAGGACTGGGATTAAGACAGTAACTTTGTAGAATCCCTTTTCTGATGGATACTGATGGTACCTAAACATCCTCTGAGAGGAACTCCTTCCATCCATCCAAGAACAAAGGGTTTTCTAGCATGATACAATTCCATGCCATGAGGCTAATGTGATGTCAAAATGGCCCAGGGAACTAAATAACAACATTTTGGGTTCATGTCCAGGACAGGACCCATTGAGAAACAATTTCTGACAAACTCCAAACACTGGTCATGAATGGTGGCACCAGTGTACGGTTGCCTCGCTTCCGTCAGTGCGCCCAAGGGCAGCTGTAGCTACGATGTAGCACATCACCACCAGGGTGTGAATGTAATGAATGGAAGGTGCTATATCAAATACAGGCCATTTACCATGAAGTGAGGGACTGCCATCAATTAAGATTCAGACCAGAAATCCATTGACAGCATGTCACACTGAATTGCAGATGTCTTAAAAAAGGACTAACTTTTAAAATATCGACTTTTTAGTGTAATCCTCAATAAAAGTCTTTGAAATCTATGAAATGCTTGTATATATTTTAGTATAGCATATTAACACTTGCCAAAAAAAAAAAAAAAAACGAAAGAAGAAAGCCTGGCAAAAACTAACTTTTGGCCATAGCTGTAGAGAAAGTACGAATATAAATTTTTGGTCTAACATTTAGAGCATCTTGTGTGCTAAATACAAAGAAAAGGGAAATGATTTGTGGGATTATCATTTCAAGAGTCAAATCTTTTAGCTCGTTCGTGCAAGCAGGCAACAGATGTAGACATACACACAGACAAACAGAAACACACTCATGCTGACCAGTTTCTCAGGGATACCACTGTTTATAAGCAGCGCTTGTTTCCAAACCAGAGAAACACTTATCCACCCCAATGATGTCATGTGGATATGTTTGCCTAGAGGTGTGTGCGTGTGTCTGTTAAATATAGTGTTTGTGTGTAGGCATTAGTTTAGAGAGCAGACATGCAGGTCTTTTTATAATCAGAAACAGAGAAAACACAACACAATACAGTATTTATAAAAACATGTAAAAGACAACTAAACATGGCAGAAAGGACAAGTTAGAATTGAATCTGAGACAGAATTATAAAACCACAAGAAAGATGTGACAGGTTCAAAGAGGAACTCAAATGTTAGAGAAAAATAAAGAGTAAGAAATCCCCTCGGATTCATTGAATTAGCTTAAATTAAACAAGTCAAACTGTTCAACTAGATATACCACACAATGCACAAAGGACAAAAACGCTATGTGGAAAGAGTAAAAATCAGAAACGTTACTAACTGAAGTTTGAGTGAATGTACACAGGACATACACTGCCTGGCCAAAAAATAAGTCGCCTAACCCTCCCAAAAAAAGGTCACACACTCTAATATTTCATTGAACCACCTTTAGCTTTGATTACCACACACATTCACTGTGACATTGTTTCAATAAGCATCTGCAATGTCACCAGATTTATTTCCATCCAGTGTTGCATTAAGTTTTCACCAAGATCTTGCATTGATGATGGTAGAGTAGTGATGGTAAACTCGATTCTTTTTACTGAATCGAGTTTGAATGAGTCACTCACCAAAATGAATCGGGTTTTTGAGTCATTTGAGTCACTGAGTCAGTTCTACATTTTCACTCAAACTTGATTTGCTCCTCTTTCTATGTAAATCCTACTGCTAAGATGAGTGATTGAAAAAACTATCTAAACTGAAATTAATTTTTTAAAATAGTGGTGGAACAGAAATATTATATTTTTTCTTTAGTCTGCTTATTATCTTTGCAAAAAGAAAAAGGTGTAGACTGAATATGGCGTCAGTCACACTATCAAAGTTCAGCTCAGGTGAAGGAGCGACTCTTCCCCTGTAACAGCCTGAGTTTCTGCAGCTGACAGCCAGGAGGGAGAGGTGAGTGAGCTTGTAGTACCGTGAGCTTCCACTGGGGGACTCCTATGAGCTGAAACCCGGGTGGGAGTAGTGAGTGATCCATACCGCGAGCAGCGTGAGTCATGACTCATGAGCTGAGCCAGGTTAGCGGTACTGCGAGCCTCCACTCCAATGAGTGACTCGTTTGAGCTGAAACCTGCGAGGGAGGGGGTGAGTGACTCTGAGTGAGGCCCGCTACGGAGGAACTGAATGATTCGTTCACGCTACGATTTAGCACCGGACCTTTTAAGCTAGCTTTCAGAAAGGGAGGGGGTGAGTCGTGAGTGATTTGAACGTGCTGCTAGCAGACCGATGCTACTGGGAAATAATTAGCTTCCAGGCCAGAGCAGGTAAGAAAATGCTTTTATTAAGAAACTGGCTGTTATTTTTTTCCACAATTTTAATGATAAGCTAGATATATCTCTACTAATGAAATTAGTTTGCTAACAGTAACAGGGACGAGTCAGTAAATGAGTCAGTTGGGATTGTGACTCGTGAGTCAGTAAATTGATTCTCGAGTATTGAACGATTCGTTCATGACTCGCACATCACTATGGTAGAGTCTGACCGCTGCACAAATCCTTCTCCAGCACATCCCACAGATTCTCAATGGGGTTCAGGTCTGGACTCTGTGGTGGCCAATCCATGTGTGAAAATGATGTCTCATGCTCCCTGAACCACTCTTTCACTATTTGAGCCCAATGAATGGCATTGTCATCTTGGAATATGGCTGTGCCATAACACATCCATTGATGGAATAACCTGGTCATTCAGTATATTCAGGTAGTCAGCTGACCTCATTCTTGGAGCACATCCTGTTGCTGAACCTAGACCTGACCAACTGCAGCAACCACAGATCAGAGCACTGCCCCCACAGGCTTGTACAGTAGGCACTAGGCATGATGTGTGCATCACTTCATCTGCCTCTCTTCTTACCCTGATGCACCCATCACTCTGGAACAGGGTCCATCTGGACTCATCACACCAGTTTTTAATAATGCGTTGGTCCGTTCTGAACCCAGTTTTAGTTGTTTCTGCAATCTCCTTAGATGTTTTCTCTGCTTGCTGCCAATGATGTGACCCTTCTCAGACATCTTTTCCACGACCACCAGAGGTGTCTTTCCACATGGTTGTTTAAGAAATGAGAAGCAAGTTGGGGTTAAATAACTTGAAAGATAATCACCCATGCAGTAATTATCCAATAGGAGGCTCGTACACATTTGCTTAGTTAAATCCAGGTGGCGACTTTTTTGGCTGGGCAGTGTATTATTATTTTCACATATTTTAACATTTTCTTTTCTCAATGGGAACTTAAAACAGAACAAGAGATCAACTTGAAGCAAAAGCCCCCTCCCTTTCTCTCCAACTGTGTCCGTATTTCATTTTTCCACCCTTCGTTATCCACCCATTCATCCTCTGGTCCTCTGCTTCCCCTAATAAAAGTCGTATGACTAAAAACCAGAGATACTTTCAACCCCTCCGATTGGAATGATTTAATGTGAGCCAGCAGACCAACTGAATGTCTGCAAATAAATTCCTGATCCCCTGATCTGGTGGGATTTGGAGAACTTAATGCTGTTTGGATAAACATACTCTCCGTCCAACAGGCTTTTGGTCTTTTGGCTGCAGAAAAATGAGCCACTCTGTTTAAATGTATAAAGATTGAGTTGCTAATTGATAACATGTCCACACTACTGAGGATGACAATTTGAGAACAAGTCTTTTCCTCTGTTCTGGCTTTCCATTCACACTGAGCCCCAGTTTTCCACCAGCGGGATGAAGGTTTGTTCAAGCAAAGGGAATAAACTCAACATCATCTGTAGCTTGTGACAGATTAGACAGTGGTGTCAAACTCTGGTTCTTGAAGGAAGGGGCATTATCCTGCATGTTTTAGGTGTTTCGCTGCTTAAATGCATCTAATTTAAAGGTCCTTCACAAAGGCTGACGACCCAGCCAAGCATAGATGACTTTTGCAGGGTCTTGGTGAAGTCTTGGTTAAGGAGTGTATTAACAATAAAGTGGATAGAATGTGAGAGTAAGAGCTACACAAATAATCCAACAATTCTGAGCATCCACAAAGCTTCCATAGTGAGGTCATAGTGATTTATCACTGAGGTGGCAGCCTTTGATGGAGCATGGGGGACAAGCTATTCATGAAGTAGAGCCCACAATCGTCAGCATGGCTTAGTTGTTCAGAAGTTGAAAAGGACTGGCCAAGTTGGCCTCATGCCTGGTCTACAATCTCATCACACCATCAGCATTGTGCTGGCATGGCACAATATTCTTGTAAGGAACAACATCCTGACTTGGTCCAAGAAAAGTCCCAGGAAGGGGTGACAATCGTGGGCATAGAAAGTAGGATCTTCATGGGAATGTCCTGCTGATGAAGATAATTGTGAGGGCATGGAAGGGCAACTCAGGAAAATCCCAGGGAAAGCCCTAGTTGGTGAGTACTAGTAGCATCATGACAGCTTTCCAAATTTCCCGCAATCCACCCACGTTCTGGAGAACATAGTGGTGTCCTGATCCAGGATGAATGGGGTCTTAATGAATGGATCATTAATGGGTGCTTTGCAGAATTTGATTCCTAGAAACTAAGCTTGTTCTTAGTTGAGTTTTACTAATATTTGATGACATCACCCTAAAAGTAGAAGTTTGCATGCACTGTTCATAATTTAATTGTAACGGCCGTGGGCCGGTTTTGTGATGCCTCTTGAGTAGTTTGTGTGGAGTTTTAGCAGAGACTTCGTAGAAGCTGTTATTAGTTTGGGTTTTCCGCCGGTTTGTTTTTTGTTCTATTGTTTTTGCATTTATTTACTTCTTGTTTGTAAATAAACTTTGTTATATTTATTTTAAACACCTGAGCATGCATCCCTTTCCTTCCTATCCCGGACGAGCCCCCATTTGTTACGCCCCAGGCCGTCTAGGAGGCCTGGTGTAACAATAAAGGGATGCATGCTCAGGTGTTACATCAGGCCCCCTAAATGGCCTGGGGCATAACATTAATAAAAACCAGATAGTGGTTAATATGACTGTTAGCCAAGTCCTTTTGAAGGACCAGTAGAATACCTTAAAAGCATCGTGAACAATGCCCTTTAGATTAAAGATCAGTGAATGATTAAGAATGTCGCTGGGGAAAAAAAGCTGCCCTAACTTTATTCAATGAATCTTTAAGTCCAACCAAATACTTTGTGGGTTTTCCAAGAACACTGGAGAAAACCGCAGAGTGCTTGGTTTAATCCATCGCAACTACAATGCCAGCAGAGTTGGCAGGTCAAACTTTAAATTAAGTAAAATGCAAATTGTCAGAATAACTAGTTCAGTAGATACTATTAAATAAAACCTAGAAACCAGGACACAGAGAAGTGAATATAACTGGCTCATTTACCAGAGTCCCTAGAGCTGACCAAACTAAAGAATGTTGGACTGGCTGCTTCAGCTTCTACCTACATGACTCTGGTGCCAATAGAGCTTGCTAGGAGTGAAGCCAACATTAAGAAAAAAATTAAAGACAGGCTCTCTGTAGTCTTCTCATTTCAGTAACAAACAACCACCACAGTGATTAGACCATACAACTTCTGCTCAATGCAGCCAAAGCCTCAAGGGAGAGAATGCATGTGAATTAAAAGTCTCTGGTTCAGTAACAAGATACTGCAAAACATTATTAAGAGTTATCCAGATGTATTTAACATCAGGCATCAATTTCAAATCCAGCTGCATCTCTGTTTTTTTTGTAAATCTTTTTCTATTAACCCGTGTAGAGCTCCAAAATCTACTGGCTTAAAGTTTGTGTCATTGAGTTGCATTGGATAGGCATTAAAAATCCTGGTTTTTAACATCAGCTAGTTCATAAACCTTTTGATGTTATAATATGAACATCTTCTAGTTTCAGCATACAGATATTCCATTTATTCCAGGAAAATTTCTGTTTCACATCTTTATACATTTTGTGTGCGATCAAGATACGTGGTACTGGATATAGTCCAGATTTCACTTGAATAAGTGGTTTATAAATGGGGATATTAAGGCTTCACCTTTTAACAATGCAAGTGACACAAACATGTTGTCTATAAAATTCAATTAATGCTGTTCCTCATAAATGACAGTTATATAATTGGTATGTAACAGTCACTAAGTGCTTACGGGTCATTAATTAGTTTTTTCAAAGTAACTGGCAAACTCAAACATTTCTGAATTGCAAAATTTTAATCTATATGAACTCATTGTAAAGGCCCCGTAAGTGCAAGATTCGGTTTCCTAGGTACTACAGAAGAATGAGGCTGATGGGGAAAAATCCAGTCACCTCACAGCAGCCAATCAGGGGGTGGGTGGGCGTGACCAGAAACAGCTTGTTTTGTTAAAGTGACAGAGCCCTGAAACGGCTCATACCATAAGGTACTGAAACTGTCAAAAAAATAAAACTGCTGAAATCAGTTAATGTGAGAAGGATTTTGTGCCATGAACTTCAGGAACATGTTTATATAGACCACAGACCAGGGGTGTCCATACAAAAGACGAGGGCCAAAATTGTCAAGTTAAAAGTTCTCACGGGCCACAAAAATTACAATTTTAAAATCAAAATAATGTAAAAATTGAGATATTTAAGATTTGTATTATTCAAAAATAAGCCTAGTATTAGTGAAAATTAGAGGTCAACCGATATTGGTTTTTCTATTGCAGATACCAATGCTGATATGTAGAAGACATGATAAGCCAATGGCTGATAGCTAAATGTTTTCCACCTTATTTTCATGCTAAAATGTCACTAATAACATCAGTGGATGCACAAAACTTCTGAAGCTGAATCAGTTTTTGAAGTCTGAATTTAACTAACTGTTAAATCTTAACTTCGTGCACTGTTCAATGATAAAGTCAGTTACCTAAATAAAGTTAATTTAGAGTATTTGTTATGAAGATGTTATACGTGAATGTAAAAATACATTTAAATTAAATTCTGCAACAGCACCGGGCTGTACGAGGATGTGCCTGACTTTAAATCAGCTTTACTAAACACATATATCGGCCGATACCGATGTATAAATAATCGGCCCGATATATCCGATATATCAGTCTACCCCTAGTGAAAATCAAAACATAAAAATGTTAAAAAGTGTCTTTTTACATCTGCAGAAAAGACATTTCTAGAAATCAAATTGGGGGCCACACATCACTCCAATGGCCCCAGGGCCACACTTTGAACATGCCTGCCATAGACTAATTATAACTTAAAGCAAAGGTATGATTAGTCCCCTTTGATGCAAATCTAATACAAATTCTATAAATGGTTCATTCAAAATTATTTTATAAACATTTCATTGTTGTCAATTTTATATCATTTATGCAGCTTTTCTGGCAAAAGAAATGCTAAAGTAGCTAGCTTAATCACTAATTTCCACTGTAAATAACCATAGATTTCTATGTAAATGTATTTAGTCACCTGCTTGTTGTCTGCTGTTTAAAACACCTACATGTGCACAGCAAAACTGAAAACTCAAGAGGGCAAAGGAAGGAGGAGTTTCTGTTGTTAACACCTCTGCAAAGCCTTGACCGAAAATGAACTTGGCTCGAACACGTGCTGCTCGATTGTTTTTGTTTTGGTAAATTTCTGACCTCACCTCCTAACAGAAACTCTCCTGCTGCTCAACTTTTCACTTAAGCTTCACCCTGCTGCAGGACCTCTCCTGGGACATGTGGTCTGTCAACACTGAGACCAAAGGCCCAACTTTATGCTTAACCACAGGTCCACACACACACACACACACACACACACACACACACACACACACACACACACACACACACACACACACACACACACACACACACACACACACACACACACACACACACACACACACGTGAATGAACAAGGACAAACTGGTTCAAACATGAAGCCATATGCAGACAGATGCAAATAGAAAGAACCACATGTATCAAGAGCCAGACTTTGAACGGGATGTTGTAGGTAAAAGAACGAGGTCATATACACTGTTCATTTAACACACACACAGAGAGAGAGAGAGAGAGAGAGAGAGAGAGAGAGAGAGAGAGAGAGAACAAAAGAATAAAGAATCTATACTTTCATCCAACACAAAGATGTACAGAAACAAAAACAGACACATGAAACAAAAGACTCGAGAAGACTAAAGGATGAAAGGTGAGTGAGAGTTCACTACTACACAAACACACACCTGTTTACGCTCCACACCCACACAAACAGGCGCACCTGTGCTACGAGCCAAACAGGAACATTACACACACCTTTGATGGTGCCGATGACCTGCTCCAGGTGTTTGCTGTCGTTTCGGTCTGGTCTACAACTTGGGCTGATCTCCAACGAGTAGTCTGGTCCATATTCTGTAAAAAACTAACACACACACACACAGAGGGAGAGAGATCACTTCACAGACTCTAGTTTAATTTATTGTGAAGTGCATTCTTTGTGTTTTGGTTCATGACTCACATTTGTACTGGTGTGCAGCCAAAGCACACATTCTTTTATTATTATTATTATTTAAAGTGCTTTCCTGGAAAACGCTCAGTCTACTTGGGCTCTGAATCAAACGGTAAAGCTGATGGGTGTTGAATATTTATAGAGGCTTCAACAGGTCACTGATACACGATAAAGAGAACTTAATGGTTCCATATAAACTTTAAATATCTGAATTTGTGTTGCTCCATCATAAATGTCACCTCTCCTACGTCCAGTCTACATCCTTACAATGATACAGCCCCAACCCATCACGCTCCTACCTCTGTGGATTACTGTCATAATCCCAAACTTGTAAGATCCAAGCCAAGCAGCTTTATCTTGTCCAAAAAAAAGGAGCTTCCAATTTTCACCTCAACATCAAGATAAAAAAGTAAAGAACAAAAGTCAGATCAATTAACATATGTCCAAAAAATTAAAAGGAGCACAATTTTGTTTGTCAATGACCTTTTTTACAAAAAACATAGAAAACTTTTAAATAAAAAAACAGTATGCAATAAATTCACATCAAGTCTTCTTTTAACAGAATCCAAACTATCTTAAATAACAATAATAAATGTAATGTTCTTTGGAAAAATGGAAATCATCTTAGTTTGGAGCTGAAGCAAGAAACGTTTGTCGTTTTGGATGGTGTTTACCCTTGCTGCATAGAATTTAAGGACAAATTTAGCTATTTTTCTAATTTCTTCAGGCTCTCACTTGTTTTTTTAATGAACTCGTGTCTCAAGTATGAGTGAATGTCTTGTGAATAGTTTTTGGAGGAAAAAAAAAGTTATTTTGCTCCTGTTTCAGAGGGTAGAACTTTGTCAAAGTAATGGTGGGCAGAATACAGCAGGGTTTTGAATTTTAGTGCAGCTCAGATTGATAATAAATTCATTATTTCACTGTTGTTTAGTCTCCAAAAGTTATATTTCTGGTTATTTAAAATGAAGATTAAACACAATACCTTCTATTTTTATAATTTACATGCATACTTGTAACAAATGTATGTAAATCATACCATAGTCAAGGGCTAAGAAACTTTAAAAAGTCACATTTATTATTAATTCTGGTGGCAATACCAGTGTTTCCCTTCCATAGACTTTACTGAAATTCCAGTACCAGGCCTACAAAATGCCTCCCTCGCTCATACGGACAGTACGGAGGCAACGTTATCTGCGCGCACAACCCTGCCCGCCCCGATAATTCCTATAGGGGACACACTGTTTACTGAAGACTTGGAACTTCTTCAGAAAGTGTCATGGCGATTGATTAAAGCAACACTAAAGAGTTTTCAACACTTTAAGCTACTGCTTTCAAACTGGTTTTAGTGGTTCTTCAACCAGAAGCTTGAGCAGCTTCACATGGGGCAGCACTCTGCAGCCCTCTCGTGGCCAGAAACTGCACTAAGCAACTTTGTGGTTCGGGTCGTAACCAATTAGAGGTGGAGCAACGGTCAGGGAGGAAGTAAAAGGAAAAGAGTCTTTGGAGGCAGGCAAATAAAGCATGAACTAGACAAAGATCTAAAACCTGAGTGAACATCGGCGCGGCCTAGACTCGGAGGCTGCGGCAGGACTGTTTACAACAGTTGTAATTCTAATTTCAACCAACGGGGGGAGAAGTGAGAAACTTATTAAGTGTTACTTAAAATATTTTGATCTGAATGGAAGCGTTGGAGTAAGTGATCCTTAGTGGAAAAATACAAAACGAAACAAAAACATTTGACTGCCACGTTATCAATTCTGACCTTGGTTCACTGTCAGAAAAAGACATTCTGAAAGAATAGCCTTTTCTTCTTCATTTACAAAAAGAACATTTAATCCAGAACACACAAGAGGAACCACAAATCTATCAGTCCTGACAATGTGAGCTTTACAAATAAGAACAAAAAATCTCTGAGATCATTTCAACAAATACCAAAGTCTCCTGGCACTTTGTGTAGAGCTGGATCACGGTCAACATGAAAAATTGAAACAGGTGTAAAGCCACAAATTTCACTCAAGCACACGTTGAACCAAGAAAAACCGAAAGAAGAAGGGAAAAAAGTATTTACAGAGATTTCGAGGGTCCATGACTCAGTGCCATGAGAGGAAAACAAACTGTGAGGCCACTACTGACCACAAGTGCGTCAGTCCGTCTGCAGCGATTGTTGTGAAAGCCTTGGACTGAAAACTCAGCAGAACATACCAAAGAGCCAAGGTGACTGAAGCCCTAAAGACAGACTCTTAGAAAACAGATAAAGAACTGGACTCATCAAGTCTTCTGTTTCATAAATCCCCAAAATGTTAACAAGCCATGAAAATCGACGTAATAAACTTACAATGACATAATTAAACCAAAGCAACTAATCTGGATAATCTGGGTTATGATTCTGTTATATCCTTCACAATCTATTTAGATATAAAGATCATGACTGAAAATCTTTCTGTACTCACCAAAAATGTTTTACCTGCTTTGTTTTTGCTCTTGCTCTCTCATCATGATCTGCACATCAGCAATATATTCCTATGACAAACCTTGATTGCACCACACCCTGGGATCTACTGGCAAAACACTCTTGGACTTTATTGGGATGCAGGAACATGCTATGAATTCACGGCAAGCTAGCATGCCACTGGTGGCACAATTGGGTTGAGACCTTGGTATGAACTCAAGTGTTATTTCAAATACTCCACCACAAAGCTGACGCATAAAGAAGTGACTCTTTAACTCCAATGTCAGGGCAGTACACATGTCTGGATCTGAAATGGTTGGTGACCACTGTCATTACCAACAAGCTTTGGTCATTCACCAACAAATGTCTGTGACATTAAAGCAGCAATCCGGAGTTTTCCCCTTTCAGGAATTATGTATAATTTTTTAGAAATCTGTAAAAGTGATTGTCTTATCATGTAGTGTGATATAGTGTAAGAAATACGTCTTTTTTTTTTATAAGCCCGCCCCCTGCCCCGTAAAATCCGTGCAATAGCAAACTGATCGCCGAGTAAAACTAACCAATAGTATTAGACTACCACTTACGTGCGTCAAATTTAAGGAAGCCCCTCGGCTAATGCAGTGTTGATGAACTTTTCACGGACAAGTAAGTCTTTAAAATATAAATATATGAAAACACAGAATGGCATGAGAAAAATACTGCAGTCCCCATCTTAAATTATCGAGTTGACCCAACTATTGGTTTGATACACTTGTCAGCCACTAGATGGTGCCATCAGATAAAAGAAATACTCTGGAGCGCTACTTTAACATTAGGTAGCCAGAGAATATCCCCAAAGTTGGTCTTTAAATGGCCTGTATTTGATATAGTGCATTCCAGAGTCCCAGAACCCTCCAAGGCGCTTTACAACACAATCAGTCATCCACCCATTCACGCACACATGCACACCCTGGTGGTGATGAGCTACATTGAGCGAACAATTGGAAGGCCAAAGCAGACCTCCAGGAGATCAGATGAGGGTGAGGCAAAGGAAGCTGGACTTAAGAGAACGGTCTAGGAAAAAGTCCATTGGCAGGGCGTGGTTGAGTCCCTATGCCCCTTAAGGTGTCAGGAATAAGTCTTAGATATGCTGCCCCCATGCCCCAAACAATGCAACCACAATACAAAACCATCTCATCCTGGCCATGGAGGTTTTGTGTATGGACCTATAATATGTAATGGTGAGCCCAAACCACCTCCCATGCTCTGGTTGATAGTGTATTAAGAAGCCAAAGTTAGAGCTGATCGTTGTTCATTTTTAGAGCATTAGGATTTCATTAGAAGATACCTTTGAAGGTCTTTAGCAACAAACACAAATGTAGACATGGGAAAACTCAGCCAACATGCAGAATGAGGATACTTCTGCTTATATGGAAACAAAGCCTACTCTGTCTTTGTTTAATAGACTCCATTTGTGAGTCAGACTGAGGGAATGTGTGCAGGTGAAGGAATGATGTTGTTCATATTTGTGTGTTTGGTGTGATTATCCGAGGTTATAAGCAGGCGCACCAAAATAAGACCACGTTCTAACATGTACAGGTCTGTTTTCTATTAGTTCTGATGAGTTGCAGTGTCTTATGTCTGGTCAAACACACACCAGTATTCCCATGAACCCAATGCTCTGTCTTCTGCTGTCCGGTAACACAAAAACACACATACACACACAGTCTCCTGCCAACCACTTGTTTGGCTTGGACGACCATGGAGCGGAGACAGAAAGGAGGCAAGCGAAAGACAAGTGCACACCCTGAAAAATATCTTTATGTTTTCATCAATATTAGTAGTTGGTAAGGAGGAGAAAAGAAACTACCGTTTTTGAAGTGAATGTGTGAGAAGATGAAGACAATACGAGACTGCAACACACGATCCAGTGACGCAGCACAGCTACGTCACCTGAACAAGGTCAACAGACAGAAAATACTCGCCGACTGGCTCCGGTGTCTCGGGTAGAGACACCCGGGGAGATGAATAGGAAAAGGTCTCTGGTTATTTACCATGGTCCTTAACATAGACCCCCTGTCCATTACTCACTGCTTCTACAAACTTGTTCGTATGAGAATCAAGGACCAAAAAACAAGAAAACGCTCTGTGGCAAAGAATACGTTGAAATTCCAGGAGATATTTTTAACACCAAGGTTTTAATATTTATTCTTGTATTTATGAATTATTTGAAGAACAGTCAGTGCGATTACTTGAACTTCAGCAGGGAACATAACAAAACTGGTAGCCTGGCAAGCCATCCTATATATGTGTATATATAGTCTGGCCATTGACGGCTCTCAGTCGTGGGGCGGGATCTATGGTTGTCTTTCAAACTGTCTGCACATAATTGGATAGCGCTAGGACCAATCAGAGTAACGAACAACGTGACGTAATCACAGCGACGGAAAAGAGGGAGGCAGCAATGGCGTCTAACATCAATGATTTCTGTCGTTTTTGTATGAAAAACATGTGAATATCAGGTGTACTGGGACATTGCACTACTTTGTTTGATAAACATAAGAAGCCGCTAAGGATATCCGACAGACTTACGCACATTGGAGTCTAAATCATCCAATGTTGATGACAAAGCCGTTTCAAATGAACGTGGCTCCTGTGCTGCCGCCATATTGTTTGTGTTCGCGGTCGCAGCTCTGACGTCATCGGCTACTCCCGCTCTGTGATTGGCCCACAATATAGAGCGCTGTGATTGGCCCAACCAAAACTATAGTGAGCTGTGATTGGACAGCAACAGCAGTGGATCGGGCTGCGAGGGTTCCAATGAAGCGTGCCTAGACTAAACTCTGCAAGGCAAGTATTTGGTCTAGTTCACTAGGCTACAAAACTAGTATAAATCCCATTGAACTCTCCATGTTATACCTAATCTGGACCAATAACCTTTATCCGAAGGCCAATTAAGAATCACTAAACCTACTATGCATGTTTTTGGTCTGTAGGAGGAAACTGAAATACCATTAGAAACTCACACATGCAAATAGCCCCAGAAAGTGTTAAACATATGACCCTCTTACTGCAAAGCAATCACGCTATCGATGTCTACTGCACACCAGCATGGAGAGAGAACCTTTTAACTGTAATAAATTTTCAACAGGTGTCCTCTTCAGTTGACATGTTTGACACAACCATGAGATTCTTGTTCTCATTTTGTTCTTATCAGGTCATGTTTGCCCTGAATAAATCTTTAGAATTTTTGTATTATACCAATAAAAGATTATTCTCTGGCTTTCTCTTTAGTGTCTACTTAAGTTTGAGGAACGTGGAGGCATAAACATTCAATACCTGACTGACAGAAAAAGCTGATTAAACCAATAATAAGACATTTTTGTGCCTGAAAGGAGCCTAATGAAGTTTTTTGTGTAGTCTGCCATCATGTCCTCAGCTCCTGCTAAATTACAAAGAAGTAACAAAGGCCCAAACAATACCTCTGATGGCTCTGCTTGATTAGAGGTGTTAGCGCTCACGGGTAAAATTGGTACCATTCATACAAATCAAAGGAAAAACCCAACGCCAAACAACGTAATTCATAATACGAACATGACAACATTTACAAATGACAGAGATGACACAGCATGCAGGGTGAGATTAGGTATTGATTACTAAATGACACAAGCGTTTGACAAAAGAATGGATAAGACAAAGAAAACAACTTCCACTGATAAGATGGTGAATCCTATTTACTATTCTTTACTTCCTGCACGACTGGAATTTATTTTTGTTTGTTTAGGTTTTGAAACCTGCAGCAGAATTCATCATCCGTGTCTATCCATTCTGGTCCGGTAACAGGCACATTGATGCAAGCGTGAGTGAAATTTATGTATGAGCGCCACAAACACGCCTCTGAGAAAAGTCGGTGTATGTGTTACGGCTCACGAGCCCATCTGTGGACAGCAGTGCCGTGTGTGTTTGTTTTTACAGCGATCAGCAGGATCTCCAGCTACGAAGGACGCCGAGCCACGCAGCAGAGAGGAAAATGTCTCAGAAAAACAAATGGACTGCATCTGCTATCGAGCGCCCATCTAATAAATGTTTTTGAAGAGGGAGAAAACATCTCTGAGCTTAAATCATGGTCACACAGCGCACGTACACTTTGCTCTCCCCACATCTGGACTCTTAACTCACCCCCCCTCACCCCCCCCCCATCCTTTTCATCAATCCATCCTCTTTAAATTCAGCTGACAGATTGCCTTTAAAGGCAAAAAATATTACTTTGTGCTTTTGAAAACGTCTATCAATGTTTTTGGTGCTTGTTTTCATTTGTAATAGAAATAGATCATCCATATGTGGACAGCAGACAGCACAATCCATCCAACAGAACCACATAAACATGAAGAAATCTATTAAAAATACATTAAATGTTGCAAAGGTATAGTAAAACATTCATCTTATCCNATTTAAAAAAATTAAATTATAAGTACCATAAACATGAGGCCAAATAAGTTCAGGAGGGTATTTGTTAAATGAGAAAAATAAAAGTGACCCCATCGTCTTGCACAAACTTGAAGAACCAACAACCATTAAAAACAACAAACTGGGGAAATAATATCCCAAAAGGGAGAGGCTACAGGAAACCGAAGCTTTCAGATCACGTTCGCTCCAATCCCAGTGTTCACTAATCATAACAGCACAAAAAAAATGTAATATTAATGTTATCTGCTTTATTATTTCTAATTTTCCAGACACGCAAATTCCTCTCAGTCTGTTGTATACACACACACATAGACGGTATTGCCTGGAGATATTTCCTGTGATTGAAGTCCGCATTCTCGGAGCCAGTGTGTCCCTGACGGCAGCGAGGGGCGGGACAGGAAGCGGTTGCAGACAGGAAACAAGGAAGTAGGAAGTAAAGAGGCAGGACGCTTCCCTGCTGCCAATCTGGGACCAGAGACATCCTCCCTTCCTGTGTGGCTCTGAGACAGACACACATTTGTACTTACTTCTGTTGCTCTCACCAGAAACAAGAGAAATTTGAGCCAACTATCTGGGCAACTCCAGAAAAATAAAGCTGTTTTATTAGTTTGTGTAATGTACCACTGATAGAGAGACAGAGGAGATAACTCATCAAAACATCAGTGATTTAGTGCAAGGAAAACTGGTCTCTCCATTGCATCATCTTTCAGTGCAGGTCTATGACTAGTCAGGCCTAAGATGACGTCTTTCTGCATCAGTGTTATGTGTAGGTTGACTAAAGCTCAGTTTAAATGGCAATTTTATGATGATTTTCAAAACATGAGACTGCATATGTCGCAACTAAATATCACATTTAGAACTGTTTTGGTCCCACTGTGTGTGGTGTCCTGCTAAAAACTACACACCACACACAAACTGATTTCACTCATGGACATTCCCAGGTCAGATGGGAGGTCTTGCAATACCTCTCAAAATCAAACTTGACTTCAGCGTAAACAACCATGGCAGGTGAAGATTACCCTCGATCTGTGCAGCATGCTTCCATTACCTTGCTTTCTGATTGGCTACACGTCACAATCAACTGGCAGCATGCTCATTTGTCCTTGGAATTGGGGCAGGACAAACCAAAGTGTTGAACATCACCGACTTATGATTGGAACATTCCTGACGTGCTTCTGAGCTGACCAGGGCACTCAACACTCTACATATGGCAGGAATACTGTATAACTACTTTGTCATGATGTTTTTAAACATGGTATGGTATGGTATGGTATGATATGGTATGGTATAGTATAGTATGTTATGGTATGGTATGATATAGTATGGTATGGTATGGTATGGTATGATATGGTATAGTTGGTATGCTATGCTATGGTATGATATGGTATAGTATGGTATGGTATAGTATAGTATGTTATGGTATGGTATGATATAGTATGGTATGGTATGATATGGTATAGTATGATATGGTATAGTTGGTATGCTATGCTATGGTATGATGTGGTATAGTATGGTATGGTATAGTATAGTATAGTATGTTATGGTATGATATAGTTTGGTATGATATATGGTATGGTACAGTATGGTATGATATGATGTAGTATAGTATGGTATGGTATAAGATTATCCATAGATTATTCATTACTGTAATCAGGAATGTCCTTATGATTGTCAGATTGGGAGAATTGGGTCAAAAATTGGAAAAATTATCTTGACGTCTGAATTGGGTCTAAGGTAAGAAGGGGAGTTTAAATTGATCCGACACCATTATGCTTCTGAGCTGGTAAGCCATTTTTGAGGCTCGAGGATGTGATGTAATGACGATGTGCAGTTTATACGACCAGCTGTATTTGGGATTTCATTTTCAACAAGAAGTGAAGGCAACCCAACCATGTTTACAAATAAATTATACAAAAAAATTTGTTTTTTCACATATTTCATGCATAGCATCTCATATCAATGAATCCCACCCATCACCTCCTTTGATTTTGTGATGCTGGATTAGATGAGAAAAATGCAAATCCTTGTGGATGTGACTAACTACGAATGGTGATTTATGAACGGCTAGAGGGATCCTAAAGGCGGCTCTTCTTTATGAGGCGATAGCATGGGACTGTTTAGTAAATGAGGCCTGGTCCGTGAGTGAACAAGGAAACATAATTTGGCCTTATCTTTGTTGATTTTCTTGAGGAACAATAGTAAGAAAGGGGCTGATGTTCCAACTGGTGCTAGAGGATCTCTTGAATTAAATACTGGCTTTGAGAATTTGCCATGCCCTGGATGACTGAGGCTCTACAAAGTAAATAATTCCTAATAACTGTGAGATTAATACCCCCCATCCCTTAAAAAAGTGTCAATCCAGACAGAAATCCCATTTAAATCTTGCTGTTTGACTATTCTTAGCATATTGTTGACCTCCACCTAACTGATTTTATCTGTTGCCAACACACAAAGAAGGGTCAGTCAGGACAGGCCACCGGCTAACAGACAATACAAGCCAACGGCGCGGGTTAATGTCTTCCAACCTGAGGGCTAGACCCCGGCTTCAGGCTGTGAAGCCTGTTCACTTGTGTTTTTATTAGATATTCCAGTATAATACATGGAACACAAGCAGAACAATTGTGTGGGTTATCTGCAATGTAATATTTTGTCTGGTAATCAGTGAACATTACAGCACCATTATTGACCAGACTACCTTGATTTGACTGATGTTTGTGTTCTTTGGACTCCTATTTTTAGGTCCTCCGTAAAGCATTTGACCAGGAAACAAAGTTTATTAGAAGTGAAAATTAAACTTTAAATATTTAGTCAAACCAATGAACGATTTGGAATGGATTTTAGATGTTGCTAAAATCAAACTTCTAGTCTACTGGAGCACTTTCAACAGTTTCCTATTTGACCAACAGTTGTTTCCTCCCAAGTTGGCAGCAATTAATCACAGAATGAAATGCACGAAAAGGCTACAAAACAGGCCAGTGCATTATCTGGCAGTAATGAATGTGTGTATTCATGTTGCCTACAGTAGAGTGGAGAGCTCACACACACACACACACACACAAGGCTATAAAGGTAGGTTTTGTTTCCCATGATTCTGGGACTTCAGCTTTGCTTGGTCATCATGAATAATACCCCCTCTTATCAGGCACAGTCTGGGCCACAAATACACACACACACACACACACACACACACACACACAGCAACACACATTTCAGTCGTATTACTGCAACACAATTTTAACTGTTATTTTTAAATGACATATAGTATTTTTTGGTTAAAGAAAGAAAAGATGTTTCTAAATTGTTGATTTCAAGGGAAAACCAAGTGTGTGTGTGTGTGTTCCTTGTGTTCATCGTCTATAGCAGCTGTTCCCACTGATAGCTGCTTTGTTTTCAGTGAGTGCTCCTTAATGAGGTCAAAGGCTATTTAGGACCATTGAACGCCGACGAGGAGAAACAAGAGGTACCTTCTTTACGCTCGGATTACACACACACACACACGGACACACACACTGGCCCTCACAGCAATTCATTACATCTGAGCAACACGAAGTCAGAAAAAAAACAGTTGCATGAAAGGAAAAAAAGCCGTCTTTGTCCGTACGAGGATACGAGACAGACCGATGGATCAACTGATTCTTACGTAAGAAACAGCACAAATATTTGAAAATCCTATAAATGCTAAAATAAATGTAAAAATGCTAAATATCTAAAGTTGAAAGAGAAGGAGCAGGTAGAAAGGCCCTTACCATCAAGTTTCATCATTTCTTCTATTTTAAAACTCTCTTGTAGCTCAGAAAGATAAATCGTTTTTAACATTTTGGTGAATATTTATGTATTTCTCTGTTGATTTCTTTCTTTTGTATAAACCTGGATGTGTGATGGTGACAGGAAAGCACAGTTAAGCACCTGGACTTTTTCACTTTGAAGCCATTCTGATGTAATATGTAGAAAATTTCACTCGTCTTCTTAAATTAGTAAAAGTTTTCCTGAAAAGAAAAGGACTTATACCGTCTTGGGGAGGGGGATTTATTAAGTAGGTGTGGCATGAATTAAATTTAGTAAGTTCAAACAAAGACAAGTGGACTACTTTATTATTTTAAATGTTTTGTTTTTCATAAGAGGAGCATTCTCAGTTCAAACTATAAAGTGAAGAGTTCCAAGCTTTTCAACTGTAGTGAGCTTCTCCATTAATGCGAGTTGAGCTCTCGCCATTCTAAGGACTTCCTGTGTCATGGTCCACATTGACTCAAAGCTGGAGAGTTAAAACCTGAGACCCCATCCTCTGTTTATTGTTGACCTTTAACATTTAACTTTCTTTGTACTCTTCTTCTATTGTCAATCTTTTGTTCAAAAGATGAAAACGACAACTCAAAAGAGTCTCCCTTATCCTTGAGATGTAAATGGACTAGCCCTTTTCCACCAAAAAGGTACAGGTAGTTCACTGGTGCCAGAGCCAGAGCTTAATGGCTCTTCCACACTAGAATCGGCTCCACTCCACGCTGCCCGCCCCAGCCTGGCCGGGTTCTGCCTTAGAAATGTGACTGAGCACATGGGCGGTCTCCAAAATTGGTACGAAGATATCAGTGATGTCATTTGTGCATCTCCGAGCACGTATGCGGGGCAAAAGAGCGTGGAGAAGTCTGCGGTGTCTCCATTATTAAACAAAGGCAGCCTGAACAGTGTTGCTTTTGGAGACTCTCTGACTCTGATATTGCATTCTGCTTTGCTGTGTGTCCTGGCAGCGCTGTCTCTGTGTGTGTGTTTGTGTGTGTGCTCCAGAGAGACAAAGAAAAAAAACAGCTTCAATCAGAGGCTTGTTAACTCCTGAGTATCCAGAATGATTCTATCCGCCAATCGGAGGCTCCCCCTAATGGTAGGCATGAATTTGAGCTGGCAGTGGGTGTGTTGGACCAGTTCAGCCCGAAGCAGACCGCCTTGGGAAGAGGGCTGAAAAAACGATTGGTTGCGCATGGAAAAAATCCTGACTATGCTGATGTGGACACTCACTACCCTATCTAGGCGGGGTAGAGCTGATGCTAGTGTGGAAGGCCTCCTAGTTCTTTCAAAGAACCAACCGTTTTTCCACAGACACGAGGTCAAGTTGGTAGTTTGTTGTTATGTCATCCAAAAGGTGGTGAGACAACTGTGTACGTCCACATAGGGACAAGAAACAAAAGAGGTGCACAAATACAGATTTCAACAATGGAAGCATTCATCGTGCCCTCACAAAACCTGCTTTGGTACTTCCACACTTCCATACTTTGGTGGATTTGCAAAGAAGTGTACATTAGAGCCTTTAAATCCTGCTCCCGCTGAATTTATGACCATTACGGCCTGCTCCCGCCTCCTAATACAAAAGCCAACAAAAAGTAAAGTTTATATACATTGTTCAATTACTCTGACTGATCTTGGCACACCTTTGTTATTTCCATAAACATCTACTAGCAAATTCAAGACCCACCGTTTTTCTTAGTCTGTCCACTCCCGCCCATTGCCACCTCAAAACCATTCGCTTGTGCACCATTTACATTGGGTCCCATGGGATCCCAATCCCATTGCAGGACTCTAGTAGCCTGGCAAGCCATCCTATATATGTGAATATATAGTCTGGCCACGAACCATTGACGGCTCTCAGTCGTGAGGCGGGATCTACGGTTGTCTTTCAAAATGTCAGCACGCAATTGGATAGCGCTAGGACAAATCAGAGTGACGAACAACGTGACGTAATCACGGCGACGGAAAAGCGGGAGGCTTTAATAGCGTCTAACATCAATGATTTCTGTCGTTTTTGTATGAAAAACACGCGAATATCAGGTGTACTGGGACATTGCACTACTTTGTTTGATATAAATAAGAAGCCGCTAAGTATATCAGACAGACTTACGCACGTTGGAGTCTAAATAATCCAACGTTGATGACAAAGCCGTTTCAAACAAACGTGTTTCCCAAGTTGCCGCCATGTTGCTTGGGTTCGCGGCCGCAGCGCTGACGTCATCGGCTACTCCCGCTCTGTGATTGGCCCAAAATACAGAGCACTGTGATTGGCCCAACCAAAACTATAGCGAGCTGTGATTGGACAGCCACAGGCTGCGAGGGTTCCTATGAAGCGTGCCTAGACCAAACTCTGCAAAGCAAGAATTGGTCTAGTTCACTAGGCTAGAACTCTAGTGTACTTCACGTGATCTTGGTGCACCATCAAGATTTGATTAAAAGGCACAGAGAGTGGACACTACATTTGCAGAGAAACCTTGGTTGTGTCATCATGGGGGCAGGGGAGAAAGTGGTTCTTAGCAAGCACCAGCTCTGGACCAGCAAGGAGCTGGTGCTAGGTTAAGTGCTGATTTGGAACCAAGAAACGGGTTCTTTGGCGGTGGAAAACCAAAGAACCAGTGCTGGGTCAGGGTCTGGTTCTGCCAGCTCAGTGGAAAAGGGGTATGGCGAGCTACATGTCACGTGTACCAGACCAACTAATTAAACTGATCTACATGAGTTCAGCTAGCATAAGCCGATCACTCACAACAGTTTAATAGCTTGGCATCAGCTTGGTTTATCATTGGACTCCATCAATCAAAGACAAAAACTAAACAGTAAGTTTTCGTCTCCATGTTTAGATGTTATCCCTCAGAATTTTGAGTTAATTTCAACACATCCTGATTTATTTTCCTCCTAATGTCACGAGTCCTCCATCAGTCCACTAATGATCCACATTTGGTTCCAGTTACCACCATGAGATCAAAGGGGCTGAATTTTGCATGTAATGTTTAAAAATGAAAACCTGGAGAGAAAAGGAACGACCTTTTACAATTTTGTAGATGATCCCAACAGTTTCTCCTTTAATAATGCCCTCGTGCTGACCTTACAGCCTAATACGAAGGCCTGAGAGGAGGCTGTGTTCAACCCAGCAGACAGAGAGAAATTGTCAACACTGTTACCTGTCTCACTCACCTGGACACAAACCCCTTTATTGAGAAACGGCTTTCTTTGATTAGACGGGTGACTCAGCAGGCCGCTCTCACGAATGTGTGTGTGTGTGATGGTATAATGAATGAGCATTTGTGTTCGTGTGGGAATATGTAAATGTGTGTTTCTGTGTGTGTGTGTGCTGCTGTACCTCATGGTCGGGTATCTCAGAGGACAGGGTCTTCCCCAGCACCACTGCCGTCAGGTACGTCCAACAGCGAGCTGTGTTAGCCAGGTTATAACCTCCTGGTGTGGCAGAGGGAGGCATGAACACACATTACACAGTTCCTAAGCTTTAACTTCCTTAAAATAACGTTTATGAGGGATTGTTGTAACAACGAATAAAAGTGACGACGGTTAAGGGTGCAAACGTCAGGAGATTCCTTTTTAAGAGGAAAACTTCTGAAAGCTATTTATTGGCCATCAGAGAGTTGAGAGGGAAGAGGGTGTATTTCAGTAAAGTCAAGAGAATGACAAGAAACGAGAGGGAGAGGAGGACATGGCGTGGCGAGAAAGTATGTAGGACAAGGAGGGAGGGAGAGAAAGGAAGAGAGGTCGGATTGTAGTTGAATAAAATGGCTTCATTGTGTCGTATAATTAGTAGCTATCATCTGGCTGAGGGCTGAGGAGTCTGGAACAGGGCGCTGCGTGTGTGTGCGTGCGTGTGTGTTGAAATTCAAAGAAAATTGACACACAAAGAATATGATGAACTACTGACACTCAGTATCTGTGTATAAGCTCATAAACAGAGGCATAACTATTGCACGGACACACACACACACACACACACACACACACACACATACACACACACGTGTGTGTCCCGAGGAAATGCTAAACAGGACCGGCCACAATAATAAACACACAATTATGGTGTTACCTCCTCCCAGCAGCAGCGTGGGGAGCTGCCACTGCAGGACATACTGCAGACATCTGCCCACCCCCACGGGGGTCATGTTAAAGGAGCACATGGGATCGCCCGCCATGGTGTCAGCACCCAGCTGCATCACCACGGCCTCCGGGTTGAACTGGGCCCGCACCTCCTGCAGAACCCTGCACGACAAGTAGGCACAAAACACACACATGCATCTCAGAGAGGAGTCGGAACAAAGTCCAATCAGGTTGGGTAGAAGTCAACTGATGTGGATTCTTTTGTCGGCCGATAACGAAGCAGATTTTTAGAAGTCAGAAGAGTCGATTCAGTTAGTTTGCTTGTTTGTTTTTGGTCTTAAAATATAACACTTATAATTGATAGAGAAATTATGGAGTTGTAGCCATTTTGTTCAAATCTTGAAAATGTGAACAAGTATGTTTTGATGCTGCATGCGGGGAAAAACATTATCACCCACCTTTCTGCACTAACTATGTCAAAAGGGTCAATGAGGTTCGTATTGAAACATAATGAACAGTAAAAATGTCTTATTTGTTGTACATAGCTCTTTGAACAGCCACAGTTTGGAGAAGCATTGATTAGTTCTGATTTAATAGATAAGCTAACAGCTAGGCAAAGTGGGGTGCATAAAAGGAGATTTCTGCCATCTTTAAATAACTAATTTTAAAAAAGGTTCATGCAAATAAAATTTTGAGGCCATTTACAAACACACGGCTTTACAAAGTTATGAACAGAAAATAATGGCTCAATTCCGCATCAGCGAGGGACATTTTCAGTCATTTTAATATTTCTGCTGGGATAAGCTGCGCTAATGATGCTAAATTTACAGGGGTCTAAAAGTTTAAACAATAACATTTGAGACTTTTGGACTTAAGTTGCTTTAAAATGGCAACTGATCCCACTCAGACTAGCCAGTAGCTTATCAATCGGTCTATATTAAACAGTTTTTCCAAACTGAGGCTGTTCAAAGAGTTATCCGAGACAGGTAAGATAGTAGTTGTTCATAAACTACCATTTTGATCATTTACAGTTTAATTATGAAATCAGATAATCAGGTTTTAAATAATAAAACAAAATCTTTAACCAGTTTCACAAAAATAAATATTAAAAATTATTAAGCAGAAAGAGCTTCCAAATTTAGATTTCTCACATTTCTTAGTATGAAATTATGGACACTGTGTGATATCCAGTTATTTAATGGATGAGAGGACAAATAGAATTTAAATTTCATCAAATTAATGAGGTGAAGCTGAGCTCAGTGTACTGACTGCAAAAAAATGGACAAACCCAACCCATAGCTTTCTGTGGGGCTTATTAGAAGCCAAATGCGTGGTTCCGATCACCGCCATCTTGGCTGTGTCACACGTCTCATCATGCCCAGACAATCCAAAAGTGGGAAAAGAGGTGGAGCTGAGAGCGGAAAGTGTGTGTACCTGGTAAAAACCTGGTAGTATCTGTCATCACCGATGCCATCCTCTAGCGGGACGTTCACCGCATACCAGCGGCCTTTCCCCAGTCCCGTGTCACAAAGGTCACCCGTTCCTAAACACACACACTCTTATTTAACTCTATACAAAATACCATTTAACGAAACTGTCATATCTGAAACATCTGGAGGAACCAACCAGGGAAGAAACCAGGAGAAAACTTGTGAAGAGAGACCGTCATGACCTTAGATGTGAAGCTGAAAGCTTCTTCTACACCTGTGAGAGGAGAAGTGAGGCTGTTAGCGGGACTTCTCTCCTAAGGACAGGATCTGCCTTTTAAAAACGTACCATCTCCATGATGGAGGTCAACGTCCACGTAAAGAACTCTTTCATATTTCTCTCTCAGCTTCAGGATTCCTAGAACAGCATCGTTCACATAGCAGAAACCGGAAGCCTCATCCCTGGGAAAAATATGGAAAGAGATCAATTTGATAGATTTGGAAATCTTTTCTAACTCGTCAAAAGGCCACGTGAGATACCGGATTTAGGTTTTGAAGGATGGCTGGGATTTTTTTAAAACCTCAGAGATATACGACTTCATCATTTACCTCAGCTTTAGTTTTGATGTTGGGTAACGCTCCTGTTTTTGGTCAGAGAAAGTTCCAAACTGAATTAGAAGAAGCAAATACATCCTTTTTCTACATAAATGACTTAAGTAGCTCTATCTGCTCTTGACTCAAAGAAAAGCCCAAGTCCAAATTTGAGTTGATGACAAAGCTGTTTCAAAAGTGCGCCATTCCTGAGCCGACGCCATCTTTGTAGTTTTTCTCCATCACAGCTCTGATGCTAAGCACACCAACAAACATAGAGCGCTGTGATTGGCTGGACCTAAAATTGTTTGTGTAACTGAAGCTACAATGGAGCGTGGCTACACCAACCTGCAGAGCTAAATCTTTTGCCACTGCTACGGTTTGTCTACACTTCTAGGCTAGTAGTGAATACTTGTTCTTTTTGAAATGTGATGGGTCACAAAAGTAATGGACCAAGAACACGACCTTGTGGAACCCCGGACACAATTTTAGCACCTGCAGATTTGAAAAATGACCAATATAATGAAAACCAGTTAGGAACCAGACCAGTTAATACTTGATGAAAACATGCGGTGGCCTCTCGTACGCATGTTCTTCTGCAGTCATCTGATGATAAATTCCATCTGTGCGTACCCAGGTGCTTGAGTCCATTCTCAGTTATTTGCATACAGAAACACCCTCAATTAACCATATTTGGTCACACCCAGTGGTCACACCACATCCACAGCTCATGAGTGGAATCGCTGCATTCCTCAGGAAAAAAAACTTTATTGACAGTGAGATCAAGGCACTGGCTGCCGAAGTAGAAGAGAACCAAACAATATGCAGAGGTTGTAAATGTAATCGAGACAGAGGAGAGGTCCCTGTCAGAAATAAAGAAAAAAATGGTTCATCATAAAATTGAATATGATAAATCGTAGAGGGTTGTCATTTACAGTTTATATTTAAGGAGTTGTATGCATGTTCTGTTTGGAGTTTTGTTTGGAAATGTTTGATGTCTGAGTGCAGCCTCTGAGTCAGTCAGTTTTGTTACCTTGGTAACGTGTGTATGTTCGGGGAGCGGAGGAGGTTCTGGGTTCTCGTAGTTGTCAATAATTGAATATGGACTGGAATCAGATTCATGCGGTTTGTCTGTCGCTCCATAAAGGTCCCAAATCACGGAATAGCTCCAGAAGGATCTCCTTCAGGAATCAGATCAGTGCGCTCATGGAAGACGCGTTCCCACTGGAGTGCACGCTCTGCCAAATCCTCCAGTAACACAAGATTTCCATGATACAATGTCAGATTCCTGTAGGTCACAGGTGTCTTTTATAGGCTCTAACACCAGTTATGATGAAGCTGTTTCTCCACAGACATTATTACTTATTGGTAGTGTTGTCAAAAGAACCGGGTCTTCGGTACTAACCCGGTACTACAAAAATGTAAACGTCACGGTACCAAGATTTCGTAGGTACCGGTAGTACCGAGGACCCGTCTAAACCCGGATCCTTGATGCGCATGATTCGCGCATTTACTGGGCGCGTGCAGTCGCTTCTAAAGCAACACCGCAGAACGCAGAGTGACTGCGAGCGGTGGACAAGCTGATGTGATAAATAAAGTTCATTCACGGAGAACCCCCGCCCC